>JAEMUL010000214.1:0-10998 GCA_034510155.1 Eucriotettix oculatus | reverse complement strand
ACGCTCACAACGCACACTCATAAAGCCCGATCCTCCTCCCACCTCGTAATTACTAGAAATGAAAATTCTCATAAACCACAGCGCTACCTGCGCCTGATTACAAAAACAGCTCCTCCCAAGGTTCGCCGGTCGAGCAAGCAACCCCTTCTCTGAATATGCATGCTGATGCGTCCTTGTAGATACGCACGCGGCTCCCATTGTGTCCGTCGCCGCCGCCATTTGTGTCGAGTCTGTTCGCACGCCACTTTTATTATTCTCGTCGTGCGTAATTACTCCTACTTTTCCCAACGGGCACCTCTTTAGGTTTCGCCTAAATACTGTAATAAACGCCCCGAAAATTCCCGTATCCGGGGAACTGATACAGGTGAGTCCTGTTTCCTCTGACACAGAACATGCAACCAATCTCCATAAAGTCTTATATACGCGTGGAAGATCACTACTGTCAATCTTACGACATTTATACATTGAACAATTAAATTTAAAGACCATTAAATTTTTTTGACAGAAAATAACAACGTTTTTCTATGCAAATTCCTTCCCTCTTCAAGTTATTTGACTGAAAGATTCCCTCAGTCTGTCTAAGAATGTTGAGACGGCCGAATGATCTATATTTAATTAATCGAAGGATTCCGGACCTCGGGAGTAAATAAGATTGGATTTTCGTGGTCCAATTTCAATAAATAATTCAAGAAAAAGACCAAGTACATTGTTATGTGACTGCCATTCTCTATGTTGGGATCCGGTCATTTAACCGATTATCGTTTTCCCGACAACATCGCGAATTAAGTTTTGGCCGACAAATCGGTAGCCCGATTTACGTTTCCCCGATAGGACGTTATACCGATTGACGTTTGCTTGACAAATTATCTCGCAAGTTCACTATCGATTTTTTTTTCTAAGGAAGCCCAGGAGACAAGAATAGAGCAATGGCTGACCTCCTGCGTCTCCACGCATCTTTACTGGTAGAACTTACGCAGGGAGAGCGTCTTCTGCTCTACAGACCCCCTGCAAAAAATATACTTCCATATTTGATGTATATATATATAAGTATTATAAAAAAGTGTTAAAAAATCTCAGTCTGTAATGTAATGCAAAAGAAGATGGAAGCAGCTATGACTTAACATAGTTTTCCTCTCCCTTTCTTCCCTTCCATATTCCGCCATCAGCTGTGATCTCACAGCACTTTCCCTTCAATCCTCCTACTCCCATTCACCCTTCACCCTTCTGTCTTTAGTTTTAGTTTATTAGTTTTATTATTGTTAAAAAAATAAATATTTATAAAATAAAATAGAATAAATCTGTAACACAAACATTGTAAGAAATGAAAATAAGGCCTGTTATAGATACTCAAGAAAACAGGCTATTAATTGTAATTAGTGAATAAAAAAATATCGATTTTTTCTACATTGGCAAAACAATGAAGCACTAATTTCATTGACTGAGGGAGTCGCATGTATCTTCTTCAATTAATATAATTGTCGTTCGGAAAGGAAGCTCGACAAATTTTTTTTAAGGTTTAAGGATGAACAGCCATTGGTAAAGTACATTGTGACATTTGTTTTTATCAAAAGGGGTATTAAAGTTTTTTTATTTATAATAGTGGATAAATTATGGAAGGAATTAGTGATAAGCTGAATACTGTAGGATCTGAATAATTGGGCTATTTAATTGTGTTATGCTTGGTAGAGTGGCACAGTAATGTGATGTGTTAAAGTACTGGTAGGATTTTTGGATTTAGGATATTTGGCCTTTGTGTTAGAGTAACATTCTTCTAATAAATCCTAAGAAGATGACTTGAATTCCGACAAAATGGAACTTCGATCTTTATGAAAATGGGAAGGGAATTAAACATACTATTACTGCATCTAAATAATAATAAAAATGAAACGAATTTGCCTACAACTACACGCGTAGAAATCTTTGAAGTTCACCATCTTCCAGAATGTATATTATCTCGACTGACGGTTTATCGACAGTCAATATCCCTATTTACGTTTTTTAGAAAATACACTATCCCGATTGACGTTTGCCCGACAAGTCAGTATCGCGATTAACGTTTTTCCGAAAGGATATTAACCCGATTTAAATTTTTCCCGAAAGAACTGATGTTTTCATGAAAGGAAAGGGTATTGATCAGATTGGCGTTTTTCTGAAAGGATATTATCCTGTTCGACGTTTTCCCGGTAGTAAATATCTCGAAGGTGCGTTTTTACTAAATAAAGCATAATACTTAATACTATTATGCATGATTTTTATTGTAAACTATTTTTCAGCGCAAATATAGACCGTTTTCTGAATATTTTAAAAATTCTAGTCCGTTTCACGCCCACACCCAGAGGATCAATGACAGGATCAGTCCCGCATTGTTTGTTGCCGAATCCTTACTGATTTAAGTGTCAAGTTTGGTAAGAATTGTTCCACTCAACAATTTACAGCAGCCAGGCTGACTTCTGTACAAATTTATTTCCCATTTACAGTCTGATCTCCTCTCCAATGTTTATCTTTCTCGATTCTCCCTAATAAACAATTGAATAAACTTGAAACAAAACCGTTGCTGTGTGTGTATAATTATTAGGCAAGCAGAAAATCCATAACAATAATATATGGGCGTTTTTTTCCCCCTCTTCTTGTGGCGTACTGTTTTGTTCCACTCCAGCTTATTGAATGGGAAGGAAGGCGTTGTCCACGGTGATCCATCACTCGCCCAGTGATTACATTTTGATACTTTTGACCATTATCTTGTACTCAGATTCGTAATTGATTGAAGCAAACAGCGAGTGAGTCCATCTGCATAAGGCACAAAATAAAACAGGCGCCACTAGAGTCCAGAAGTAATGAATCATCCTGATGATAGACGATGGTGGAATTGATCGGAAGAGCGAGCAATTTTTTAAGGATGTTCGTAAAGCCTAATGAATCATGTCAAATAATTAAGTATCATGAGCTATGAAGAGACATTTTCTTTCTCAAAATAGATGATAAAAGGCAGAAAGCGAAAAATTGTTATAACGTAGTAGGACTATTCGAGAGGCGTTCGAAAATTAGAAGAGAAAATTTCTTGAAACAATTCAAATACTGACTTATAAATAATTTATATTTTCACCTGCAGATGTTCCGGAAATATTTAACGATGAATATTGCTAGTTTTATTCATAAAATTTAATTAATAAAACAAATTATGACCTGACTGTTCACTCAAATAGAACAAAAACAAAAAGTATCTGTAAACGTTTTAATTAAATAATTGAAGAGATCCCGAAAGTTGGGGACGAAACGTATTTTAATTCGAAATTAAAAACTTGTCATTGACTTACGGCCATTATTGTAGTTCTATTTATAAAAGTGAATTAGTTTAAGCTCAATATATTATTTATAATTTGAATATTAACATTTAATAAATAAAAGAAGGCGTAACCTAACTTGATTTATTAAGTCTTAGGGTTTTTCGAATAAAGGTGGGCCAATGTTGAAATGGAATTAAACAACCCCTGTGTGAGAAATTAGCCAAATCAATTTTTTATTTTAAAGGGCATACGTGGGCTTTTTTAAAAAAATCGTTAATACCTCACACACAGCCTTTTTTATTCCTTCTTAACATCCAGTCGCCCTTATAGAAAAACCATATAGATGTTATAGGGTTTTTCTGAGTTTATTATTTTTGCTACTAAAGGACAACTGTCACAGGGCTGTACAGTGGTAGTATAACAACAAGTGTAAAAAATTAGCGTAACAAGTATGGTACATGATTGACACTAAACTATGTTAATATTGTCTTTAGTTTTTTATATCTCAAGAAAGAAAATTTTGGGAACCTCGTGGAATTTACTACACTATTTTTATGCTTCATTTAATAATTTCTATAATTTTTATTTTCACTGATCTAATGCCTTGACTCTGCAGCAAATTCAGGGCCTGTGGACGTTCATCTTACATGAAACATTCAGAATATGGAATGATACGTTGGGCTGTGTATCGATTCTCCAGCAGTCTTGATCCCTGTTGCCGTGGACAGGAAAATTATAAATGATAAGGAAAATATATATAAAATAGTGAAATGTTCATAAACTGATCAGAAGTATTTTGAAAATACTTGAAAATTTATACAGGGAAGAAATTCCAATCGGGGTAGTGATATATTTACAGATAAATTTTTTTTCGGATGTCAGTGCGTTGATCCTTTTATTTAGAAACATTATTTTATTATAGCCAGAAATTTTCGGTGCATATTCTGACATAACTAACGTAACAATTGAATCAAATAATTTAAATTTCTTTGAGTTAATGTTTATAATCAAAATTGGGTTTATGTGTGTGTGTTCGATATCGTCGAGAATTTACCACCCAAACTTGTACACGTGTTCCTTACGACCCTAAAGCAAACAGTGAGGGGATGGTACGACATTACAGGAAGAAGGACCACGTCAAGTGGAAGAGTTACACCCAGATTGACGACCTGTTCCGATGGTAGTTTTACGACACAGGCGGTAGATGGCGTGGTCTCGGGTTTCAGGGTTTCTGCGGTGCCCGCGATGGCTGTAATATTTCGTGAAGCAGCGCCATTAATCTCGGCAAGCCAGCCAGCGAGAGAGCATTATGCTCTGCGGACGGCTTGTATTTCTTTCCGACCCGGAAATGAGATACGAAACCTTATGGGTGCAGCCATTTTATTTCGGACACCTTCGCAGCTACGGGAGTGTCGAGAAATGTAAAACACATCCGTGTGTCGTGGTTCCATAAGTCATCGAGGAGAAATGATTAAGACCCCCCTTAAACATCGATGTGTGTGTGTGTGCGTGTCCTAACTCACGGACCAGTGTCTCCGATTCCAAAAAGGTGTAGCAGGAGAAACAAAAGGTAAAGGCCAGGTCTGGACTTGTGTAATCAGGCTCTAGAGTTACTATCGAATATCAGGGCATTTACATAGTCACGATTGAACGGACTTTAACGCCGTATTAAACCATATGTTATAAGCTGGATTAACTCCTACGAGAATTTAATGGAATGCGACAGTGTGTGAGTGTCTGCGCAACGTGAGAGGCGATGCTTGCTAATGCAACACGATAAAGGAACGGCTCAAGGATCGTAAATACACCGAGAGCAAAAATAAATAGTTTAATTAAATTACAAAAAAATAGTCAAGTAGATAAATAAATTTGAATATAACTTATCCAAAGAAAGTAAAACATTATACCTATTACATTGATATAATTACTTATTCACGTCCAACATAACACAATGTTCCGTTAATAAAATCAAAATAAATTAACGACCAGACCAGACATAGACGATAATTTTATTAAGTTGAATCGACGTTTCGTTGCCATATTTTGGACTTCCTCTGGTAATGTTAAATTTTTGATGAAAAGAAGCCTTCCATGCAGGCAGTCAATTACAATTATATATATATGGCAACGAAATATATATATATATATATGTCATCTTCCTTTCATCAAAATTTAACATTACCTGAGGAAGTCTCCTAATATGGCGAGCAAGAAATTTTTTTTGTCTGTATGTGGTTGTTAATTAATTTCATTTAATTATGTGGAAAAAACAGTCAATGCTTTTAATATTCATTCCTTTTAAGTGTCCAAAGAGGTCTGCCGAAGTTCAGAGGAAACTTTTTACTTACATTAGATAAGTTATATTCAAAATTTGTCTATTCGACCTTTTTTTTTGTAATGTAATATATTTAAGATAATTTATAGGAGAACCAACGAGTACTGATAAGATGGCATAAGTAAAGAACCAAGAAAAGCAAATGAAATAATCATAACATTTTATGCGGTTTGGATTACTATTAAAAAAATAGGAATAGTAAATAAATATAAAAATCAGCCTTCAATAATTGTTCAAGAGTATCAATAACTCATCCAAGTTGAAATAATTTGGCAAATTTAAAATCAGGGTAAGTCTTAGATAAGCGATAATTATATAACAATTTGCAATAAATAAACGGTTTGATATCACGAATTTACACAAACTAAATGAAACAGCCGACGAGTGAGTTTCTTTTACAGTAGTCAGTATAGTTCACTACTACTATTACTACGTTTCGTCCATATTTTTAGACTTATTCATGTAACTATAGAAAAATAATTTTTAAAAAACATTATTAATTAGAAATATACACATTTCATAATTTAACAATTTATACTTTTTTTGGGAACAAGTCCACAAATATAGACGAGTCAGTTTATTGGCAGCAGTAGTGAACTTCACATAAATAAGAGGACGGCCAACTTGTCAGCATATAAATTTATCACTATTTATTCAAAAACGACGTTTCGTCTCCTTTTTGAGACTTCCTCAGGAGTAAAATTTAGCAATTCATCATCATGACTCCCTCAGCATGAAAATATTATTAAATGTACATGTGAAAAATTACATTAATGACATGTGTAGACTATAGTGTGGCGTATGGACCATCTCCAGTCCCTGAAGGTTACGGCCGAAATGAGTAAATATGATGAATTGCTATATTTTACGCCTGAGGAAGCCTCAAAAAGGAGACGAAACGTCGTATTCGAATAAATAGTGACAAATTTATATGCTTATATTTATGTAATTTTTAAGGAACAGAAAACTATGCTGTAGTAGTGAGCTTAATTAAATACTGAAAAATTGACGACATGGCTGGATTTTTTTAAAATTTACAATTGATAACTTATTTCATGGAAAGAATTTCTAATAGTGTTAGTAGACCGCGGGCGAGTTGACTATAAAGGTAAAGCACATAATGAAGGTTTTCCTTTGAGCACATCCGCTCTATATTGGACTTTGCCGTCGCCGCCGCCGCCGCTTGGGGAATTAATTGGACGCTTCTCATGCGTGGAAAGTCAGTCCAGCCTCCGACCGAAGATTCCAATTTCGATTCATGTAGTTGTGAGGAGCCAGCTGACGCGTACAACCCAAGAATGTTCCTCTGACAGCGTCTCTCAAGAGTTTACGCTCACAGGTGTCGGTCGTCGCTTCTCATCATACAAATCTGATGGAATTGATCTCAAGAAAAAAAAAAGAAACTGTTTGCTGACAAGGCGCAGTTTCGCCACTGAAAAGTGACAGGCTTTGGTTGCACGTCCGAGATCCATGCGTCAATTCAGAGACCTACGGCCCAATATCCTTGCCTTCATAAAAGGAAACCAACCAGAAAATACCAATTATTCCGGCTGAGTAAGAAATGCGGAACCATTATTCTTGCATCCTTTGATTGTCGACCCCATTGATAAATAATTATAGTTAAAAAATTAGGTATTTAACTGGTGAACAATTTTTGTAGACACTTGCAGACGTCGGAACTTAAATGTGAAATGACGTCACAGACTCGCGTCTTTCGTCCTCCGCATAAATTTTGCTCCCTGGACGCCGTTACGCTGTGTTACATAAATAATTCAATGGTAAATCACTGTAAAATCGCTGTCACAGTAATTTTAATTTTTTTTTTGAAAGTCATTGTGCGATCGCGTTGCTCATCAAGTCATTATTGAGTTTTCCATCAAGAGCAGGTTGACACCGAAGTGGAATATAAACAAGCTGTATGAGGTATTAGCAAAAATCCCATGCATTCCCTTTTGGATAAAAAAATAATTTCCTTAATACCTCATACACAGCTCGTTTTATTCCGTTTCAACATCAACTAGCCCTTATTAACAAAAATCTATAGTTAAGTATGACTTCAATGAAATAAATGACCAAAAGTGAAAATTCAGTAGACAATAGAATAAATTTTCTAAGACAATATAAAGAGCACAAAGTCTCGTTCCTCTGTTAGGAACATCTTTATTTGCAACAAATAACATTAAAAAAAACGGAAAAATCCAAAGCAAACCAGCTTTAACATATATGATATTAAAAATATAAGAAAAATTACTCTCAATTTACTTCATAAGTTTAGCTTGTTCTCTTTAGCTTTGTTTAAAAATCTGTTTTCTTTAGGTTTCTTTTTCGTTACATTACTCCTGTAGTTGTCCGCGCAAAACGTTCCGTTTTTTATTGTTTGAATTTTTTTCAATAAAACGTAATTTTATATTCATTTCACCTTACGATGACCTCAACCTGTCACATAACCTCAAACACCAATTGAAAAATTAATTCTTCTCATAATACATCAATCAGAATCACATAACCTCCTTAAATAACATTGAATCACCATGATAACACCTCTCGGGATCCCAGTGCTATTATCAATAATAAATCCGAGTCACAGCTGATATTTTCCAAAAAATATTTCCAACTACAATTCACTTATGAAGTAAACAATTAAAATCAACAATTACCTTATCATATCCCACAAAATCTACTTTAAATTTAAACTCTGCGAATCCACCATCAACTTTGATTCTTTGTTCTCTCGAACTAACAACACATAAGCCCCTAAAATTCAAAATACCCTTTTGTGCAGACACAATATTATAGGAAAAATTAATATCATGTGATATAAACAGGGTACCAATAATTTTTTGAGAAGATAAAGGTAAGAGAATAGAACTTTGAAATATAAATAAGTATTCTATGCCTGGCAAATATGGAGACTCTCAGTTAATAGAGGGTCATTTTAAAAATATATGAGTTTTTACGCATTCTATTACATTTTTTTTCAAATTTAGCAGATATAAATAATTTGATGAAAAAATATAAAGTCACTGTAAACTTAATAAGGTGAAAATTTTGAGAATTTGTTATTCCACAACGACATAATCGTTTTCCTCCAAATTTTTGTAGAGCGTTTTCTAAGTTTCGGGTTTTCCATTTTGTTGTTGTGCAAGGTTTGAGAAGCGGGCAGCAAGTCATAGTTTATATGTATATTGTGAGTGTGGTTTTGTAAAGTCTCCCTCGCGTTGACGTTTTAATTAAAATTTTCCACTCGTCCACGGCGGTGGACGCCAGGCGTCACAACAGCGCTAATGTGACGGGCTCGGCCGTAATTTATGAACACAACCAGTTCGCTAATAAACGGGCTGGCTGGCCTCTTTCCTCCGTGTGGCGGAAGTCACGCAGAATTTGTCTAGTTACGAGCAGATGGTTAAATTAGTGAGGTTCCGCGTGATTTATCTCCCGTACGAGACGAGACGAGACTAGAAGAGAAGAGGAGAGGAGAGCTGATTCCCTTCCTGCGACTGGCACGTTTCATTAAAATCTCTTATAGGCTGACACCGGAGGTCATGTCGTGGCCACATAAAACCAACCACTCTTCTCTCATCAGCTCTGGCTCACTTCAGGTAGTGACGTCATCTCAACTACTCCCGTCTTTCATTATAAAAACCTATTTTATTATTTACAGACTGTTCCGTGCATCAGACTTCACTAATTTTACTCCCACATAACTTACTTACCGTTACAGTCAAGTTATAAACGGAAAAGAACAACAAACAAACAGGTACCGAAACGCTGCTGTTTTAAAACATATTTTTTTAATCGAATTGTTTTTTTTATTATTTTAAAAACTTTTATCGTACAGATTATCAGTTAGTGACGATAACGATACAGAGTATATAATTATAATATATAAAAAGGTATATAATTAACATGATAACGTGAAGATAGGTTAATTCATTTAATTAACCTACTTTAGGAGAATTGTTAATGGTTTATTTATTTTTGCGAGTTACCTGAGGGGCATACGACTTTAGGTGGGTGAGGAGATTGACAGGTAGAGAACTGAATTTATGGAGGATTAATGAGAATGTGACATGAATGGTATAGAGTGGGTCATCGGTGAAGATCCAAGGGTAGAGATAGAGTTGTTCTGTTTGAGCGGCTAGTGGAGCGTGGAGTATGTGGAGGAGGATTGTCATGGATCGTGGGGTTTGGGTGGTTAAGTTCGCTTTGATTAGGTTTTGTATGGATTTGGAGAGTTACTGAGTTACATTGAATTGTTGAGATGTTTTTTTATGGAGGAGCAGGAATTTATTAGGTACCAGCCAGTAGAATGTTCGTGATGGTGCGTAGTATTGTGTTTTGAGTTTGGTTTGAATATTTGGTTGAATGGGTTTTGGCTGTTGTTCCCCCCATATGGAGGAGGCATAGGACCAGGTGGGATTGTATAATGGAAGGTATATGAGAGCTTTTGTGCTGCTGGTGGAGACAGGGGATTTTCTGTTTAGGAGGGGGGATATAGAGTTCTGAATTTTTGGTTTATTTTGGAGAGGAGAAAATTAATGTGAGGTAATCGAATTGTTTGTTTAAGTAAAACACAGTAAACAGTTTCCTCTCGCAGGTATTTCTCCCCGGAGTGACTTCACCTAGCAGCTGTTGGGAATGCCTCATACTCTCTCTGGATTTTTCTCAAAGTTCTCACATGCCGGGGCACCGTCATCAATTTTGGGAGATGTATGTACTGGGCGTATGTTAAAAGTTGTCCGCTGATCCGTCGCTCAGCTGCCTCCTAAAACTGATGGAGGCACGGAGAAGGGAATGCTGCGACCACATGATTCGAAGGGCGTGTAAAATTGTACTCAATAGTCCGACCTTCCTGATGCAGGTTTTATAGGGTTTTCCCAGCATCTCTTTAGGTGAAACACCAGGTAGGATCCTTAAACTATAGCCCGGGGCCCCCAAGTCAACCCTCAGCTACCTTGCTCTACCTTCCATGTCCCCCATTTCCTTGCTGTGCTTTAAAGAGCCTGTTACCCATCACCCCCCTTCCCCCAAACTCTTCAGTTAGAAATAAAAAATTCGTTCCCAAGTAAAAAAATTCTGTAATTTCTTTTTAAATCAACTGTGTCCAGGAATTAACATTTAATTTTATTTCTACAAATAACCTGTAGACGTCTCTAAAGTTGAGAACGAAACATTTTATTTTTAATTATAATTTTTTTTTAACATTTTTGCTAGTTTATTACATTTTATTTATTCGAATTAAGTTAAATACTTCAGTAAAATGTAATATTGTATAATTTTTTAATTTAATTGAAAGTTATCCTTTTTATTTTTTTAAAGTAATATTTGAATTCAAAATTATAATTTTAAATACTAATAAAATATACTGCTTAATATCAA
>JAEMUL010000213.1:0-11030 GCA_034510155.1 Eucriotettix oculatus | reverse complement strand
TGGAATAAGTTAAGCAGATTAGGGAAGATGTGGAATGTCGTAGGTACGTAGAAATGAAAAGGCTTGCGAAGCAAAGTTGGCGTTATTAATTTTATTTTAATTTAATTATTTTATTCCTCTTTTGGAATTAAATGTCTACTGTTAGATAGATATAGAAAGCGGCATACAAATGCTTTTATAAGTCCTTAGAATATAACTTTTCAGGATGATTGCATACTTTACCATAAATATAACCAGTAGCTGAAACATTTTTTTCTACTTAAAATCCCTTAAGGTGCATAGTGAAAAGAAGCCAGTTAATGACCGAGAAAAAGATTTCTTTTTTATCCCCCGACGACAACCAAAACTTGCACCAAGAAACATTTTCTTTAACGATTCCTTGAAGTACCCAGAAGACCGTCTTTTACAGTCGGTTATCAATTTTTTATTATCTTGTGGCTTTGTATCTATTCTGTTATAAAAGAAGCGATTTCAAACAACTATTTTTTTATCACTTTGCGGCTTATAGATTGGATGCAAAATGTCTTTTTGAAGTTTCGAATTGTTTTCAACACCCATTTAGTCTTTTTTTTTCACCATTTTAGGACCCCACATGCTGGAAATGTTGATTTTCTTGACGGCCAATAAAAATAGTTATCTGAATGTAAAATAAAAATGGATTCGTCAATTAGAAAATACCGGTGTTTAGATATCACGTCTCCATTTCTCTCTCTCTCTCTCTCTCTCTTTTAATAAGCTAAGAGAGAGAATGCTTCCATAAAACGTGAATGTAATCGTTTCTCCAATAAATTAACAACTAGTGGCTATTCTACTCCTCCAAATTACTAGAAAGGGAACATTCTTAATGTTATACGTCTCCTGGATATCGGTTAATTTGAGCGAAATAACGATTTCCGTGGCTTGAATAAAAAAGGGTGAATTATTTTTTTTTCGCACTTAAAAAAAATTATTGTCCGCTCTGAATTATCTTTTTATTATTATTAAGGCGGAGTTGGATTTTAATTGCTTTTCGATCGATCTTCATGAATTATCCGGAGTTGATTTGTAGTGTTTCAAAAGTTAGGGGATGGAACAACTTAGTTAATGATTTTTACATCTAACCAGTTAGGAGTAATTAGAATTGAAGGGCGATAAAAGAAAGCAGAAATCGAAAAAAAAGGAGTAAGATAAGGAAGTAGTTTGTCGCCCATGTTGTATAATACATAAAATAAAGAAAGTTAAAAAGGAATATGGAAAGGGAATCATACTGCAAGGAGGAGAAATCGAAACCCTAACGTTTGCTGATGATTTTGTGGTACTGGGGAAGTCAGAACAAGACTTGAGAAACACAATAAAAGGCATGAACGTGATCCTCGAGGAAGAGTGCAACAGGATGATTAATGTAGGGAAACCCTAGGAGACGGAGCGAAATAACTATTTCCAGGGGTTGAAAAAAAGGGGAATTATTCCAAATTATTCTGGCCCACTTAAAAAAATTAATTATTGTTCGCACTGAATTATCTTTTCATTATCATTATTATTCAGATCTATTTATTTTATGGATAGTAATTTTTTGAAAATTATGCTTCATATTTAAACATGTTTTTATTTAAATATTAAAACTGATTTTATAGTTTCTTATGTCGATACCTGAAGAAGTTCACAAAGCTGGGGACGAAACGTTGTATTATTATTAATTAAATGTTAATTTAATCTGTTTGCTGACGTATTTGGTCAGTAGTTTTATTTATTGAAATTAAAATATATTTTACTAACACACAAAATTAGTTGTTTAATACATAATTTTTATGTGATAGATTTATAAAAATGACAGCATTATTGGTACTTCTCCAAAATTAAAAATATTTTTTCCAGCACGAA
Source organism: Eucriotettix oculatus (assembly GCA_034510155.1). Lineage (NCBI taxonomy): Eukaryota > Metazoa > Arthropoda > Insecta > Orthoptera > Tetrigidae > Eucriotettix > Eucriotettix oculatus. The sequence continues at coordinate 9,170 of JAEMUL010000213.1, read as the reverse complement.
AGAAATAATTGAAGACAAAATTAATTTCTCTTTCATTCACATAAAATTGTTTATATTAATTAAATGATAACTAAATTTATTTGCTGGCACATTTAACAGTATTATTATTTATTAGAAAAATTATTAAATTTTCCCCCCAATTTTTTTAAGTTGGGAAAAATTATTATATGTTTAATTTTGGAGGAGAACGATTAATTCAGTATTTTATTTTCTAACACATAAAAATTGAAGTAAAGATTTCTAATTTTATGTCACAGAAAAAAAAACATAAATCATTTTTCTGACATTAAATAAATACGTCAGCAAACAAGTTTAGTTACCAAACAATTAATATAAATAATACGTTTCATCCAACTTAGTGGACTTCCACAGATTACCTGACACAAAAATTATGAAATGAACATCAATTTTGGCACACTAATTTGTTTTTGTTTATTGAAAATTATACTTCTTATTTAAATAAATTTTTTATGTATTCAAATTTGATGTTGATTTAATAATTTTTACGTCTATTTACCCGAAGAAGTCAACAAAGTTAGATGAAACGTTGTATTTATATTAACTAAATGCTAACTAAATTTGTTTGTCGATATATTTGGCCGTATTTTTATATATTAGAAAAATAAATTAATTCTGTCCCAAAATATTTATTTTGGAAAAAAATATTTTTAAATTTTGGAACAGGACCAATACTAGAGTTTTCATTGAACACTCAACTGACTTTGAGTAATCTTTTGATTCTTAAATAATGGTCTTTATTATTATTTTTCTTTTACACCTATGTTGGTTAACTTTCAGGCGGTGTTTCGTTTCTTATTTGAAGTAAAGGTGATATATCAATAAAAATAATCTATATATTAACTATTACACTTTGAACTATAGCGTGTCTTGTCCTTTAAATATTTTTTATAACGTTTCACAAAGTTTTATTTTTCAAACATAAATTTACACAAATTCTCAATTTTTCTTCTATTAGAAAGGATCTTATTCTTCTTTTTTGGATTTGCGGCCTCATTAAGGGCCTTGGCCTACCGGTTCGACCGCGGACTGACATCTTGCATGACACATTCCGAATTTCGGGAGTGACACGTGGTCATGTCCAGTAGTCTTAATCCCAGTCTCCGTGTCCGTGACGTCACAAACATCCAAACAATGCCCGTGCTAGGATTCGGACCCGGGAGCCTCTGGGGTTGTGAGGCAGAGACGCTAGCCACTAGGCCACAGGAGGTTGCCATTTAAAAGAATACATAAGGCAAAAATTTTAACCTGATATAATATGAAAATAAATACAATATCAATAAATAAAAACACAGCCAATAAGTCAGCACATAAATTTATCACTATTTATTCAAAAACGACGTTTCGTCTTCTTTTTGAGACTTCCTCAGGCGTACTACAAAAATAATATTACAAGAAGTTAAATATGGGTTTTATGTTACAATCTTTTAATATGATGAATTGCTAAATTTTTGTGCCACGTTTTTTATATATAAATTAAAAAATTGTAACGTAGAATCCATTTTTCATTTGCTATAATATTATTTTTAGTACGCCTGAGGAAGCCTCAGAAAGGAGACGAAACGTCGCTTTTGAATAAATAGTGATAAATTTGTATGCTGACTTATCGGCCGTCATTTTATTTATTGTAAATTTTAAAGTCAGGAAATTATGTTGTCATAAGATAATCATGTTTTAATTGTCAAAATATTTCTGAAGTGAAATTTAGATTGTTTGTTCTACTACAACGGTAACATGTAATAATTATCTTATTTTTTTAAAAAATTGGAAATATAATTCAGATAAAAAAAATCAATTTTTTTTAAATGTAGACCAAAATCTATTTTTTTATTTTTTTAAAAATTTTTTAAATTTTTTTTTAAAAAAATTGGAAATATATTTCAGATAAAAAAATTAATTTTCTTTAAATGGAGACCAAAATCATTTTTTAATTTTTATTTTTTTTAAAAAAATTGGAAATATATTTCAGATAAAAAAATTAATTTTCTTTAAATGGAGACCAAAATCATTTTTTAATTTTTAAAAAATTTTTTAAATTTTTTTTAAAAAATTGGAAATATATTTCAGATAAAAAAATTAATTTTCTTTAAATGGAGACCAAAATCATTTTTTTTAAAAAATTCACAGATAATTATTTTTTCAAACAGGAAATAAGCTAGTCAGTAAAATTTAATAACTTGGAGAAATATAATTTTGTTTGACTATCCGGGTACAATAAGTTTAAAAATGAGATAAATGGCGAGTTGTAAATTGTTTGATCGATGACGTCAGACTTTCATCAATTTTATTCTACAAATCATAATATTTTGCCTTTAAGAAAACATTTTTTAGTGTTATTTTGTGTTTAAGTGGACGATCCGAAAAAAGTTTGGTTAACTCTTTGTGTTCAGCGGTCAGTTACGGCGAGAGACTTAATACGGTTCCCCTCTTTGAGTGTGTGTCTGAGTACCACAATGAGGACAATAAAAGCGCCTTCGAGCTATTGGAATCTAGAACAAGGTTTATATGTTTTCATTTATATGCATGTAGCCCGTTTTCTTCAACGGTTCCCCCCACATAAGTGTCTTATTCGTCTCCTCCCTCTCCCCCTTCCCTTTTCTGTGTAAGGGGTTTTCCTTCTTCTAAGGTCGACTCCTCCCGCATTCGATTTTTTAACTATCTTTTTCTCACTCATTGGTATTCACCACCTTGTATACAGGGCTCAGAGGTATGGCCCAGAGGAGTCCCATTAGCGGTGGACTCGTTTCCGAGCCTCCCGCCGGCGTAAGAAGGTGGAAAGCGGGCGTCGTGAGACAATGCACGAAGACGACATCGACGGTCAGGAGAGAAATTAATTAATGTCAGTTTCAGCAAGGAATATAGAGAGGGGGAAGAGTTAGGAAGGGAGGGAGAGAGAGGGCAGTCAGACGAGATTCCTACACTTTGTGACCGAACTAGTACTAACCGCAATCGTTGTGTAACGACGGCATAAAATAGAAGGTATGTTGCAATAGCTTTTAAGTAGAGCGTTCCCAGGTTGCAAGTTGGAAGGAAATTGGACTGGTTCAACGTGACGTCGAACCTGAGGGAAACGAGAATAATTCACGTCGAATGAGTCTGAAAGAAAAAAAAGAAACTCAGGGCAGAAGTGGGAACTGACACGAAGACTCAGATGAAAACGCGATGAACCTATTTGGGAGAGGATGGAGGTTCTGGCAGCCTTCAGGAGATGGATTGGAAGGAGGGGAAGTTTACCTTCTCTTTGTATTTTCCTTTCTGTAGGAGGAAGAATGTGGACGACTTTGAAGGGATGAAGAAAGTTAAAACGGAATATGGGAAACGATTCGTGCTGCAAGGAGAAGAAATAAAAACCCTACGGTTTGCCGATGATATTGTGGTATTAGGGGAGTCGGAAGAAGACTTGGAAACCATAATAAATAGAATGAACGTGGTCCTGAAGAAAGACTACAGTAAAAGGTTTAATAGACAGAAAACCAAGGAGAATAATTAAAATCCCTACGGTTTGCCGTAGAAATAAAAACCTTACGCTTTGCCGACGATATTGTAGTATTAGGGGAGTCGGAAGAAGACTTGGAACCCATAATAAATGGCATGAACGTAGTCTTGGAGAAAGAGTTCAATATGAGGATTAATGGAAGGAAATCCAAGGTAATGGAGTGCAGTATGGGAAACAGTGGAATAGCAAAGGGTGGGAAGGGATATTTTGACGGAAGTTAAGGAATTCTGATAATTGGGAAGCGTAATAACTAGGGATGGTAGACGTATAGTGCACATTAAGAGTAGGATAGCAGAGGCAAGGAAGGCTATCGCGAAAAAGGAGGGATTTACTTACGGGAAATATAAGTGTGAATATTAGGAAATCGTTGCTAAAAATGTTCGTATGGATCGTGGTGTTATATGGGTGCGAAACGTGGACGACAGGAGTTGGGGAAAAGGAATAGAATATTGTAGTATTAAGGGAAGGAGAAGAAGACTTGGAAACCACATTAAATAGAATGAGCGGAGTTGTGGAGAAAGAGTTCAATATCAAGATTAATAGAGGGAAAGCCAAGGTGATGGAGTGTAGTATGGGAAACAATGGAATAAGAAAGGGTGTTGGATTGGGAAGGGACGTTTTTAAGGAAGTCAATGAATTCTGCTACTTGGGAAGCGTAAAAATTAGGGAAATATAGTAGACATAAAGAGTAGGGTAGAACATGCAAGGAAGGCTTTCGCGAAAAAGGGGAATATTAGGAAATCGTTGCTAAAAATGTTCGTATGGAGCGTGGCCTTTCTTAGGTGCAAAACGTGGACTATATGAGTTGCGGAAAGGAAAAGAATAGAAACCTTTGAAATGTGGTGCTATTGGCGAATGCTGAAAATCAGATGGGTGGATAGAATCACAAACGAGAAAGTTCTAAACAGAATAGGGGAAAAGCAAGCAAACAATATGGAGGACGTTGACTAAGAGAAGGGATAGATTAATAGACCACGTTTTAAGACACAAGGCTCTTGTAAAATAAGCATTAGAGGGATGTGTGTGGGGTAAGAACAGACGAGGGAGGCCAAAAATGGAATACGACATGAAAATTAGGGAGGATGTGGGTAGTGATAGTTATAGGATAATGAAAAGGCTTGCGCATGACATTTTTGCCTGGAGGGTTACATCAGACCAATCTTAGGACTGAATAACACAACAACACATAAAGCCACGTTCCATACGATCATCAATTTTAGCAATGATTTTCAAATATTTTCTCTTATATTACCCGTAAGTAAATTCCTTTTCCTTTCCTGGGCTATCCTACTCTTTGTCTATACTTCTACCATCCCTAGTTATTACGCTGCCCAATTCCCAATCTAAAGCGTTTTCTCATACTACAATCTATTACCTTGGTTTCCCCTCTATTAATCCTCGTATTGAACTTTTTTTCAAGGATTACATTCATGCCATTTATTACAGTTTCCAAGTCTTCTTCTGACTTGAATACCGGAGCTGGGTAACCATAAATGAATTCCCGGGAAACGCCGGGCATTGTACAGGATGTGGGATGGACAGCTGGATGAATTATCTTATTCTGTAGGGTTGATGATCCACAGAAGTCTGATTGGTTCCAAGAGACTGACCTGCAGGAGTTTTCCCTGGCGAATGTCTGGTGGACCCTTGACTAGATTAATCTCCCTTCAGAATTCCCTCCTCCTGTCCATCAACATGCACAACGTGGATGACCTTCGGGTAGTCGGTCACTGCAAGAGACAAAAGAAAAAAAAAGTAGTTGAATGAGAAACCTATCAACATATTTGCCATGTTTTATGGTGGAGTGCGAGAGGGGATGATGGGGAAGGGGGTGAGGAGGCACGGAGGAAAGAGCGAATCCTTGTTGAGATGCCTGCATCTTTTTCCCGTTGGCATCCTAATTGTCATTACATGGACCTGCTATGCATGCCAGCCAACAGAACCTGTTTTTCTCTCTGGAGGCTTTCACTCAGTGTCAGGTTGTGGTCACGGGTATGAGGGAGTCTCTCACTCTCTCTCCCCTCTCCTCCTCTCTCTAAATTTTTTTTATGAAATCCTTATTTTATATATGTTATTCACAGACTTTAATTGTTCTAATGACCATTATTCTAATTTTATTACGCCTAGGTTTAATTTTTATGTCTTCAGAATTTTACGTTGATGTTCAAGGATTATAAATTTACTGTGAATGATTTTTAATTTTTATATTTATGTAACTAGAATCGCTCGATTTTTTTTAAAATTTGAGTTACAAATATTTTAAGAAGAAAAGAGGAAATTTTTTTATTTTCTCTTTAAAGCTTTCGAGACTCTAGTTATCCGGCTTTTCTCTCTTACTATTAACGATTATGCTGAAGCACAGGTTAATCTACTTCCGTCAAAATTTATTATTCTCATACCGTTAGTGTCAGCGTCACTCTTCTCCACTATATTAGTTTTGTTGCTACTACTGTTCTTAATGAACTCAGTTTTCAAGATGATGGTGTTGATGGCGATCAACAAGTCCCCCAAATCCTCTAATGGGATCACGATATCGCCAACAAATCTCAGTGTCTTTAATTTTTTTCTCCCTGTAATATGACTCCAAAATTTATCTGTAACTTGGTTCATTAGCTTGCTGCCAAGTCTACCAAATCCTCTGATGGCTCTGACAAGATTTCGATATCGTCATCAAATATTTTCATTTCTTTTCCTTGAAGTGTGACTCCAAATTACACTTTGGATCGTTTCATTGCTTGTTGCCAAGTCTCCCATATCTTCTAAAGCCTCTGATAATCTTAGGCTATCCTCATCAAACCTCACAGTCTTAATTTCTTCTCCTTGAGCTATGATTCCAAATTTCTCTTTAATTCGTTTCATTGCTTGTTTTCAAGTCACCCAAATCTTCTGAAGCCTGTGATAATATTACGATATCGTGATCAAATCTCAGTTTCTTAATTTCTTCTCCTTGAACTATGGCTCCAAATTTCTCTGTAATTCGTTTGATTGCTTGTTCTCAAGTCTTCCAAATCTTCTAAAGCCTCTGATGAGATTACGACACACTCATCAAATCTCAGTTCCTTGAGCTATGATTCCAAATTTCTCTTTAACTCGTCTCATTGCTTGTTGTCAAGTCTTCCAAATCTTATAAAACCTTTGATAAGATTACGATACCGTGATCAAATCTCAGTTTCTTAATTTATTCTCCTTGAATTATCACTCCAAAATTTTCTCTAACTTGTTTACATGCCTTGTTTCCAAGTCTTCCAACTCGTCTAATGCCTCAGAAAACCGAAGTGCCTCAATTTATTCTCCTCCTTGAACTATGACTCCAAAATTTCTCTTTAACTCGTTTCGTTGCTTGTTCTCAAGTCTTCCAAATTTTCTGATGTCTCAGCAAACCTCAGTGAGTGTCCTAATTTCTTCTCCTCGAACCATAGCTCAGAATATTTTTCAACTCTTTTTTATTCTTCACTTCTTGTCCTCTGTAATAGGTTAAATGTCATTCGGCAACCCTGTCGCTCTCCCTTCTCACTTCTGTATATGTTGTTAACGCAATGACCTCACTTTTAAATTTAGTTTTCCTCAATTAGAGTTTTCCATTTAACACATTTCAGAAACAATAGATGCACCTCCAGTGTATAGAAGCAGCATCAGCAGCGCCCTCGGGACAGTGGGCAAAAGGAATCCTTACACGATTATTGCACGAGGTCAGAGAGAAAACTTGCAAGAGATCACAATGGAGGATTCCCTGAAACGTGTCACGCTCACACTGATTGAATACCCAGGGGGAAAAAATGGGACATTACCTGTTTGGACTATCAAGGATTGGGGGGAGGGAAAATATTTTCTGTCATTTATCCGTAATTGTTTGATCAGGGGAAAAATACAGTTTAATAAATTTTCTTATACGCCACAGCAACACGACAAAGATAACGTACTTACAAAGAGAGAAATAATTCGAATGTTGTGGTTAACTTCGATAGATCGATCTTCGCTACAAAGATTGACTCTTGAATCCGGAGTATTTATAAATCAATTAAAGTTAAATTTCAGCTTAAAAGCGCATGTTTAGTTTGGAAGTCCAATTTTCGTTCCCATTATTTAATCTTGAAGTTAATTATATTGAAAATGTTTACAAAATATCTTTCCAAAAATTTTGTTTTAGGTACTTTAGCAGATCCTTCGTTCCTCACATTCGAGGATTTCTTAATTCCTTTAGGGCGCCAGTTATTTTTCATAAAAACACCAAAAATTGATTTTAATAGTTTTAATTTCAATCAGAGCATGGAAAAAAAATTATATCTGCAGGGCGTGGTCATTCTCTCGTCGTCCCGCCGACACAACCTGCTCCTTCCACTACCCCATGACGACTCCCCTCTCCCTTTGCGGACCACCCAACGACTCGCCAGACCACATTGTTGGCCCGGGTTGCGTCAGTTTCTCAACAATTGCAACTCGCAAGCTGGCCTGCATTGTTCATCGTAACTTTTCATGTTACAGTACTTATTTTGTTGTTGTGGTATTAAGTCCTAAGACTGATCTGAAACAACCCTCCATGTTAACCTCTCCTGCGCAAAACTTTTCAATTCTACATTGCTACTACAACCCACTACCTCCCTAATTTACTTAGCGGATTACATCTTTGTTCTCCCTCTTCTGTCCTTACCCCACACACTTCCGTCTAATGGTAATTTTACAAGACCCTCAAATCTCAGAACGTGACCTATTAACCTATCCCTTCTCTTGGTTAACGTCCCCCATATTGTTCGCTCTTCCCCTGTTCTGCATAGAACTTCCTCGACAGTGATTCTATCCACTGAGCTCATTGTCCTATAGCACCACATTTCAAAGGCTTCTATTTTTTACCTTATTCCACCTCCTGCCGTCCACGTTTCGCACCCATACAACGCCACACTCCGTACCAACATTTTCAGTAATGATTTCCTAATATTCACACTTATATCACCCGGAAATAAATTCCTCTTTTTCGAGAAAGCCTTCCTTGCCTGTGCTATCCTACTCTTTATGTCTACTATATTTCATCCCTAATTATTACGCTTCCCAAGTAGCAGAATTCCTTAACTTCCTTCAAAAAATCCCTTCCCAATCTAACAGCCTTTGTTATTCCACTGTTTCCCATACCAGACTCAATTACCTTGGTTTACCCTCTATTAATCTTCATATTGAACTCTTTCTCTATGAACACGTTCATGCCATTTATTATGGTTACCAAGCCTTCTTCTGTGTCCCCTATTACTTACTACAATATCATCGGGGAAACCGTAGAGTTTTTATTTCTTCTCCTTGCATTTTAATTCACTTCCCATACTCCTTTTTAACGTTCTTCATCACCTGATCTATATATAAGTTAAAGAGCACGGGCGACAGTCAGCGTCCTTGTCTTACACCTTTCTCTATTTCTGCTTGTAATTATTTTATCATGTGTAAAATTAATTAAGACTGTGGCGCCGAAATAGATATAACGGTTTTCCCTTTTTTTAGGTCGGGTGTTTGGTTTCAGTGCAGGCTACTTTTGTAATGAATATTAATTTTAATGGTCGGTAGAATGTGTGACCTACATAATAATTATTCTTCCACAGTATCAGTTAGGTTCCTTTTATTAAATACATTTTCATTTAGTAACGTTGGTATTTTCTTCTTTATTATCTAAAAT
>JAEMUL010000212.1:0-11090 GCA_034510155.1 Eucriotettix oculatus | reverse complement strand
TTTTAAACTCTGTCACTTCTCTCTTCTGGCGGAAGTCATTGAAAAGTTATAGTCTTCAGTAACATATTACAACTTTTTGAAATTATATAATTGAGCTTCTTTTCAATGTGGCTGAAGGTAACATTACACAATTTAAGGAAATTTTTGTATTTGAAATTATTATTACAGTTACATACAATCAAATGTTGGTCCATATATATATATATATATATATATATAAGATGGTTCTCTATAAACTTTTTTATTGCGGAATGATGTAAATAAACTATGTGTTGCTCTGTAAACAAAGAAACGACATTAAAAGTTTATTTATAAATCAGTCGACCCCGCTTATGCTCACTCGCACTACTCAGCAGTCACACAACTCCATATTGGACTCTCCCCACTGTCGACTCCCGCGATTGGCAATGGCGCGGCGAACGGCAAAGCTTGAAACCACAAATTGAAGAAATACATTTTCTTTACATCTCCCCGCCTTGGGGAAGAAAATTTATAGTAAAATTTTCTTCAGAAATGTGTAATACCTCTTCTTCTTCTTCCTGTGTAGGGACTGGTACGAGTTTTGTGATATGAAAAAGGTTTGATTCTGGTTTTTTGTGTCCTGTGTCAATTTTGTATAATGAGTTTGAAATTTTTTCAATAATCCTATATGGTCCAACTTTTAGTTCATCTAATTTATTTCTGTTTAGCTTGTGTCCATTTTCCACGTATACCAAATCTCCTATATTAAACTCGCAATATTTTCTATTTTTGTCAAATATTGTTTTGTTGTATTCATGTGATTTTATTGTATTTTCAAGTGCTATTTTCCTGTCCTTGATCCAATCAGTATTGGATCTTATTTGCTTGAATTCATTTGGTAAAATGGTGACATCCTTCCTGTACAAAAGATAGATTGGTGTGAAACCAGTCACTGAGTGAGTGGTATTATTATATTGTTTGACGCATTCATGAGCTATTGTTGTCCACGCTCTTTTTTTTTCTACTTCGTTTATTTTACACCTGATTTTGTTTACTAATGTCTGATTCAACCTTTCATTTAATCCATTAGAGAACGGTGCATTTACCGCTGTGAAAATAATCGGTATTTGTTTGTCATTTAAGAAATTCTTGAATTCTTTCGAATTAATTCCTGGGTATTGATCAGTGAGAAGCATACCAATATCCTCTGTTTCAGCTATTTTCATGACTAGTTTTATATAATCCTTTGCACTCTGAGTTTTTGAAGTTAGGATAAATGCATATCTTGTAAAGTGGTCCACTAAGAGATGTAGATATTTCTTTGTTGACCTTGAACCTCCAAAACCTCCAATTGTATCTATAGAGATTATCTCGAAAGGCTTTATGGCTGGACCTAAATGAGACATAAGTCCATATTTATCATGCCCTCTAGATTTATTTTTTATACAAATTTCACAATTTCTGCAAATCTTCTTAATATTTTTAGTTAAATTTTTGGCTGTATAGTGTGGACTAATTGTCATCTGCATTTGTCCACTTCCTATATGGCCTAGGTTTTCATGTATATTTTTTAAGAGTTTGTTGCTAAATTGTTCTGAGAGAACAATTTTGTCTTTCTTTTTTATCGTTTTTAAGTAAACACCGTGTTTTTCAATCCATTTACTTTTCTTGTTTTGTATTTCATTATTGTTATTTTGATCTGTCAAAATGTCTTCCAGTTTAATGAAGTTCATGATTTTCAATTGTTCATCCGCATTTTCATTTGATTCTAGTACTGGATTCCTACTTAGACAGTCAGCTTCCACATTTTGTTTTCCTGGAGCATATTTTATATTAAAATCGTATTGTGATAAGTAATATGTCAAATCGCCTAGCTCGTCATCCATCCTAGATTTTAAATTTAAGTTTTCAAGAGGCTTATGATCTGAGTATACTGTAAATGATTTACCTATCAACCAGTATTGCCAGTATCTTACCGCTTCTCTGATGGCTAAGCATTCTAAATATATTGCTTTTTTCTTTTTCTGGGATCCATTTAATTTCTTTGAAAAGTATGCAACTGGTTTTTCTCTTCCATCAGGCTGTATTTGTTTCAAAATGGCCCCTACACCTTCTAAAGAAGCATCAGTGTAAATGTTGATTGGTAAATTATGATCAAAAATTTCCAGAATTGGTTGTGAGCATAGCAAGTTCTTTATAGTTTGAAATGCTTTTTGGCATTTATCAGACCAATCAAATTTTTGATTTTTTCTGAGTAAATTATGCAATGGTTCTAATATAATTGCACTCTTTGGTATGTACTCATGGTAAAAGTTTATTTTTCCTAGAAATTGTCTCACATTTTTCTGTGTTTTTGGAACAGGAAAATTCTGTATTGAAATCAAATTATCCTTTACTGGTTTGATAGAATTATTTTGAATTATATGACCCAGGTATTTAATTGAATCTGATGCAAATGTGCATTTAGTAAATTTCAATCTGAAGCCTTCCGTTTCAATGGCTTCTAGAAGCTGTGTTAAATAGTTGATGTGTTCTTCAAAAGTTTCAGAAAATATAAGTATATCATCTATATAATTAACAGTAAACTCAGTAAGTTTATATTTTCTCAATATATTACTTAATATTCTCTGAAAAATTGCTGGTGAAGTCTTCAGTCCAAATGGTAGGCAGGTCCATTGAAAATGCCCTTCTTGCGTTATAAATGCTGTCTTTTTTTTATCTTCTATTCGTAAAGGAATTGACCAAAATGCTGAGTTTATATCTAGTGTTGTAAAGAAATTGCAATTTCTGGTCTTTACCATCAAATCTTCGATTAAGGGGAATGGCTGAGCTTGGGGTACTACTAGTTTGTTCAAATCTCTGAAGTCTATACATAGCCTGGATTTTTTGTTCTCCTCCTTTTTAAATGCCAATGTAACAGGTGCAGCAAATGGGCTGTATGATTCTTCAATAAGCTTGTTATCCAGTAATTTTCCTATTTGTTGTTCTATTTCTTTTTTGTCTTTTATACTGCATCTGTAGGGCCTCTTACTACAATACCTGTCCACTAATAAGTCTATCCTCGCTTCATATCCATTAACAGTTCCAACATCATATTTATCTTTTGCAAAAACTGATTTATGTTTGATGAGCAGTGAAAATATTTGTGATCTTTGATCTTGATTTAAATGATTCACCTTTAATTCAAAATCATCTATATTCACATGTTCATTAAAATTAATTTTGTATGCTTTTGCGGTATTGTTTTGATCTTTTATGTTTGTTATAATATTATTCAAGCACTGTTTTTGTGTTATTTCTAAGTCTTCATTTTGGATTAGTTTAAATTTTTTTATTATATCCAATCCAATCAAAAAGTCATACTGGAAGTGTTGTTTATCAATAATATATACATCTGCCTTTTTTTCCAATTCAAAGATTTTTATTTTTAAAGTTGTCAAACCATTTGTCTTTTTAACACCATTAATTGTTACTAAATTTGCTTCATTCAAACTGTTTCTCTTTCCTTTTAGATTCAATAACTTAGAGTTAATTAGAGAAACATTTGAACCTGAGTCATACACTCCGTCTATCAGTAATTTATCATTCAGTAGTAGTTTGACTTTTATTAATGGTGTTACTATTCGTTTTTTTGATCAGTTTCATTTAACTCAGCTTCTATCATTGAATTGTTTACATATTTTATATTATTTTTCTTAGGTTTATCATTCTCTTTTGTTTTAAACCAGCAAGAAGATTCTGGGTGGTACCGAGTACCTTTATTTAATTGTTCACAAATATTACATGGATTTTTCTTTTCATTTTTATTATTATTTAGATTACCATATTTTCTCTCAAAAGAAAATTTCTTTTTATTAACCATGTGTTCATATTTGTTCAATTCATGAAACAAATCCACTGTTTCTGTTAAACTTTCTCTATCAATATTATCCCTGATAAAATCAGGTAATCCAGCTGCAATAAGATCTATCAAAGTACCTGTGTCGATGGTTTTTCTCATTTCCAATAACAGCTTCTCTTTTTTCATAGCATAATCCAGTAATGAGCCATCTTTATATTTATAGAGGAGTGCAAATGTGACTTGGGTCCATCCCTTGCTTGCAAAAGTTTCACAGAATTTAGTTTTCCATATTGACCAGTCAGACTGCATAGTTAACCTCAACATCATAGAACTATACCAATCAGTGCAACTTTTGTCCATGAACAATCTAAGTATTTCAATTTTCCTTTCATCTGTTGTCACATCAAAGCGCATGCATTCTTTTTCAAAAATATCAATCCACTGATTTGCATTGGAGTTCTTGCTTGTAAATTTTTCAATTACAAACTTGTCTGCAATGTGCTTCAAGTTTTGTTGTTTATCAGGCTGTGTATTTTCTACTAACTTCTGAAATAATTTCTCTAACGTACCTGTTTGTGTTTGATAAGAATCTGCAAAGTGTTCTTGATTGATTTCTTCTAGATATTGGTCGCCAAACTGCAAATTACTGTCATCATCAAGATATGTGTTTTTTAGTTCATTTGTCATTGATATCCAAACTCTTCTTATCTGGTGTCTTTTCTGTAAACTGTTCTTTACCTTTGTATAAGTAGAAGTCTTCATAATTTCTTTATGATGATTAATCGGTTGCAATTCTTCTGGTATTGCATAAACTTTATTGTCACTTGTACTTATTGAGGTTATGGACAGAATATTTGATTTCCCATCAATTGCAGGTAATAGTGAAAAACTAAATTGTAGTTTCTCCATATTCGAATGATTCTTTTATAAACAAGAATGTCGTTTTATAAGATGGTTCTCTATAAACTTTTTTATTGCGGAATGATGTAAATAAACTATGTGTTGCTCTGTAAACAAAGAAACGACATTAAAAGTTTATTTATAAATCAGTCGACCCCGCTTATGCTCACTCGCACTACTCAGCAGTCACACAACTCCATATTGGACTCTCCCCACTGTCGACTCCCGCGATTGGCAATGGCGCGGCGAACGGCAAAGCTTGAAACCACAAATTGAAGAAATACATTTTCTTTACATATATATATATATATATATAAAGATTGTAATGCTAATTACATTAAATAAATATTTTTTAATTTCAAAAAGTGATATATTAAAGTCTCTGATTCTGAGAAGTGCAAACCTATGATCCACGAGGAAGACGTTCCACTCCGGCCAAAGTTCACAACAAGAAGCTGAGCAGACACAAAGGAAAGTGTGAAGAAAGACACTCCGCTGCTTCCCAGTGTGGACAAACCACGAGGTCCCTGGAGGAGAAACTCCCGGAACACGAAAGGGACGTGCGAATAGGGAGGAAGACTATGCAATGATGATTATCGGCGATGGATCTTACGGAAAGAAAAATTAAGAAAATTTGCGCGGAAAACAGGAAAATTTCAGTAAATGTAACTACTATAAGGCTACTTTTCTTCCTGCGAGTTTGAATTTTCAAAAATGTGAATGCGGGTCGCCTATCTCCCCCTCGCCTGGACGACCTCCATATTGCCCGCGATATATCGGATTTTTGGTAAGTTTGACAGTCGGGGGTAAGACTCGGCTACTACCCCTAGGCGCGGGGGTGGAATATTTTTAAATAAGCAAAAACGGCCGATATTTTGATCATATAAATTACATTCTCGGATCAAGAGCACGATAATTTCAATCCCATACACAATCAGAGGGGGATTGGGCTGTAATGTGAGCCACATTAAATTCCCCCCACCAATCAGGGCCAAGTGTTGATTTGTTCCTTTCTTCTGTCTGCGCAGTGTGACTCGACTTCTTATCTCATGATGAGAGCTTCTCAAGTGGCATGTGACGTCACTCTCATGATCCGCACTTTTATCATGTTGATTTTATTGTGATATTCAGTAACCTCAGAATTATCAACATTTATAATAATCCTGTCCCATTGTAAAATCTACTTCAAATATGTTTGACCTTATTTACCATCATCCAGCTACTAAATGTCTTTTTTCAAACCTGTTAATTGTTTGTCTTGACCATGTTGGCAATACTCTCAGGGAGATCTTTGACGAGTGTCTAATGTCTTTGCCGCGGCTCAAATACGGGAAGAAAGGCAAATTTACCCGAGTTTCCTTCCTGTGTTTCCTCTGCCTTCTGGTGACGGAAGACCTGATCCATCTCACGCCTCCCGGAAAAGTCACACGGGAAATAGAAAGACCGCAGATCCACAAGGAAGACTTTCCACTCCGTCAACCAAGAGTCTGGCCAAAATTTCTCATCCAAAAAACTGAGCAGAGGCGCAGGAAAGTGTGAATGAAGACTTGGCCAGACACTCCGCCGCTGCTCCTGGGAGGGAGACCTGCGAATAGGGAGGAAGAATGAATCGACCGTCACGAGACCAGGATACGGGGCAAAACTGAAGGACTCTAGGAATAACCAGGGAGTCAGGGGTGGGGGAAGTTAGCAGCCAATCACAGCGACCAGGACTCGTCACGTCACCTTCAAGGTGCTGACCAAAGATCGCGATCAGGAAACTGCACTCGGTTCGAAACGTCGAGAACAACTCCAGCAGTGCTTGTTACATTGGGCAGACTCGGCGGTCTCTGTCAACTGGAACTAAGGAAAGGGAAGGTAAGCGTATTGTTAATAGCTAAAATTAACAATGAAAACTTGTCAAGTTTATGTACGATAATGTCATAAACGCTACTAAATTATTCGTATTTATTTTTAAATGTATGGCCGAATTATTACATTTTATGTTAGCATTTGATTTATCAATCTTGAATAATATATACATTCATCGTTTTGTCAAACCAAATGATATATATATATGGCAGCTGAGCTAATTCGTCCTTTCGTGATATCCAACATTTGAATGCATCTCTTCTTGAATGAATAATTTTGAAAGTTGAAATTCAAATTATTTTATTGGCATGATATAACGCATTATAATTGCACGAATTAAAGATAGAAATATTCTGACGGAGTTTCCTTTTTTTGCTTATTTTAGCGATAATTCCTGTTTAGACATATTTATAATTTTGCATAATTCCATGAATTTTATAATATATATTTTTCAGTCTTTTTGAAAATAAACGAATAAATCATTTTTATTTTACTAATCAAATCACAAACGCTGTTAATCTTCAGTTTTAAGTCTTGTGGAGCCAAGTCTCGCTTTCTTGCTTCAAATCTCGATTCATATCAGGGATAATAATCAAAAATGTCGTTGGGAACTTGAACGGAGTCGATAACCCTGATTTCCGTACATTATTATCATACCGTAATAGATGCTCGTCCAGGAATGTAATGGTACATGACTCACACAAACGAATAGGCGCAGCGTTAATATCTTTTTACAATGAAATATGGACAGTAATTGTTACCTCAGAGTGCTTCTAGAGCAGGGATGATGATGATAAAAATTAGTGGTTGCATTGTTACATTATAGACTCTCCCCCCCCCCCCCTCGCCCAACTCTCACACCTGTTATTCCCATCAGTAACGAATGGTACGTTGCCGAATGAATGATCATTCGATTATGAAATCAAACGATTATTAATATCATTCGATTATGCCCATCACTACAACACAACAAGTAAGATGAATGTTATAGTAACGCCTAATAGGACTTTAAACTCACAGTTGATTGTTTACCCCGTCTTTCGCCCGACAATTCAGTGGATTTATAAATATTTACGTTAATGTCTTCTGAACTGTGCAAGATGTCGAAATGAAACATACTCGAAATTTATGTTAAAATTCCTGTTTCGTCCTGACAACAAGGAACACAACAACAAAAGAATTATCCAATTTTGTGCAATCGTTCGGTAGTGTAACGTTACATGTTTACACGTCACCGCGCATTTCTTTCCTTTTCAAATATAGCAATAATTCGCATGTAAGCAACGTCTCTGGTACGTTAGCAATCTCTCTGGTTGTAAACAGAAATATCTTTGGGGTCGCGAATATGTCATTTACATTTTTTATTTTATTTTTGCGTGATTTAAATTAAATTAAAAGGGTAACGTTTAAAATACGTTTGATGTTAAATTGTTGACCACAAAGGAAATTAATACTGAAGTCACAAACGGTGAAAATTACAACGAATAAACAGTAAAGGAAAACAAATTGAAGTTATATTTTCTTTGAACTGAAGGTATTATTATTTGATCTTCCGTGTTGCTTGGCTTGGAGCTGGATGTGTGTGTGTGGCTGGTGAGATCATCACATATACAGACGACGGTTCATTGTATATGTATATATAATCTATTCGATTAGTTAATTGAATAATTTTACTTAAATAATTTTAATCAGTGTTATATTCATACAAGTCAACCGAAATTGTTGTTTTCATTGTCATTAATTACATGTACATTGTAACGAGTGGTATCAAACTCGTCCGTGGTTGGTGACGTCACGACCAAAGAAGCACCACCAGATCCATCTTACAGCAACACCAAGGGGGAAAACTACTGGCAAAGATATTATACACCATTAGGCCTGAGCTTGAGACTGCTCGCTCCTGCTTTCTTCATACATTATAAACGGTTTAACCATTTTGTTAAAATATCATAAAATGTTGTTTGTTTGTTCGTTTGATGAAAGCTTGAAAAATATGGATAACTCTAATTGTATTTCAGCCGCCGCTACTACTCGACCACATTAATTTGTAAATGTAACAATAGTTGAAAGAAATACATAAGAATTTTTGTATCATCAAGGCAGGTGAAATTATCCCTTAAATAAATTAACAGTGAAAGATGTGAAATTATCCTTCCTTATAGAAACACAGTAGCACGTGACAAATAATTGTAAGAACACTAAACTTTAGGGTTGTGTGTGTGTGGTTTCATTAACATCAGTATTATTTAATGAAATCAATTTCGAAATTGTAAAAATAATATTATAATTAAGTTCGAATTAAAAAATATTATAAGTTGTTTTCTAATGCATTACATCGCAATGTAAATAAAATAAATTACCCGCTTCCTATGTGTTGCGTTTAATAAATCTTTCCTCGGCTCAGTTCCTTATACAATCATCAAATCACTTGCTCGCTGCTTGGAGTAAGTTAAGATGATGATCGCCTCCTTGCTCGTGTTCGTGTTTCGTCTGTCACTAGAACGACGAGACGAGCCGAGCAAGTTTCAGCTTGTTGCTCGCGAGTGTGGACGGGGCTTTATTGTTTGTCTCTACTGCAATATCTCTGGAATGTTATAACTCGGTGCTTTGTAATTCAGTTGAAACTGTAGATGTTCCACAGGTCAGGACCGAAACATGTAGTCACTTTTCAATTATATTTTGTGTCCCACTAATTTTGTCTCTTTTTTTGCCTTATTTTAACTTATATTAAACGTTGACATTGATAACTCATATATTGAAACGGACCGGTGACTACCGAAGTCACCACTGCGTTTCATGATTTTTCGATGATGTTCGTGTTTTCTCCCAATTTTCCTACAAAAAAAAATTAAATGTTCTTTCTTAGTATTGCTTTACTGTTGCTAAAATTTACTTTTCTATCTCCATGTTCCAATATTTTACTTTTTACAAAATTTCTTTTTTAAAGAGATAGAAAAATTACCATCATTGTTTTACTTTTTTTTCCTGTTTATTGTATCTTTTAATTCTGAAAATTACTCTCATCTACGTATTTTCATTCTGTTGAATTGTCGGGATAAACAGACGGTCAAGCCATAAGTAACTTTATCTGCACATCTTCATCATTTTACACATTTTCCTAAGAATAAAAATTAATAAAGTTTCTTGCGCAGTAATTTTCTGTCTGAAGACTCTGCCAGAGCCTTATCACATAATATTATACCCCATTAGGCCTGAGCTTGAGACTGCTCGCTCCTGCTTTCTTCATACATTATAAAACGGTTTAACCATTTTGTTAAAATATCATAAAATGTTGTTTGTTTGTTCGTTTCGATACGAATATTTATTAATTTATTAATGTCGCAAGTAGTTATGCGCGTACATACATTAGGGGCGATTCATTTATATATATCATCCAGGTACATTATTTAATTCTTGTTCAACAGATGATTTCAACCGGCACCGAAAACGTTCATAATATGAACCTCAAATACAGTCAGTCCCAGTACCTTCGAGGGATTCAAAAAATACCCACGGTACAACAACGGGGCAAAAATATTGTCAGCATTCTAAAATCTCCATTTAAGGGATGAATTTTCGCTCAAATCATACATTAGGAGTCACAGTGTAACCTGTAGACTCGCACTGCACCGACTTCGACACCAAACTTGGAAGTTTATATTTTCATGTGACTGATTCTACCCTCACACGCTGCTAAGAGCTGGGGGGGAATGGTTGAAAATATACGCAAATATTGACCTCAATAATTTTTTTCCGGGTCACGTGTCACCCCTAGGGGTCTTGGCCGTGTCTCTCATCTCCAAAGTATTTTGGTTTTGGGTAGCGAGGAATATGGAGACAAATTTTTTGTTCTATCCGTTAAACGTATTATGCAGAAGTGTGCGTTTCACCCCGTCCAATCATCCTCCTGTTAGGGGGTTGGACTGCAATTTAATTACCATTCATAATGTCAGAATGAAGACTCCTGTAGGACCTATTTCGATATCAAACTACACTTTCTTACCTTCGTATGACGACCCCACGATGAATAGGGTTGAAAATTATATCCAAAAAAGAAAAATTAACCGAAAACAAATTAATAAGGGAAATAACGTAAATTTATGTATTTAAAAAAATTACCGCCCCTCATCCGCCCCAAGCGGCTGTAGCTGTGTGTATCTCACCCTCTAATTGTGTTGAGCTCGATTCGCCAAGAACACGTGTCGAAAATTTGGTCGAAATTGTTCCATTCGTCTGTTAAAGGTAGTTCGCGAAAGTGTTTTTTTTTACCCAGTTCCAACACCTCTTAGAGGTTGATCTGTAATTTTAAATTGTCCCTTTTTTATTTTAGGATTAAACTCAATGTCCTGCAACTGTTGACTTTATTTCAGCACCTAGTTCATTACCTTCCCTTTCCTTAGTTCCAGTTGACAGAGACCGCCGAGTCTGCCCAATGTAACAAGCACTGCCGGAGTTGTTCTCGACGTTTCGAACCGAGTGCAGTTTCCTGATTGCGATCTTTGGTCAGCACCTTGAAGGTGACGTGACGAGTCCTGGA
>JAEMUL010000211.1:0-11100 GCA_034510155.1 Eucriotettix oculatus | reverse complement strand
TTGCTCGAATACACGCTAGAGTGCAGTGCTGAGCTGCACTTTTACGCGTAAACAAAGAGTAATACAAATTCATCCTCATTCCTCTGGAATTTCTCTGCGGGGTAGGCTGACTGTGTTATTCTTCTCCGTGTGGAATTTTATTAGCTTGTTTAGCTTGAGCTATTAGCATATACGCTCTAACTAATCAAATTCACTTACTATTATACTATTATTTTATCATAATTGTGCTTATTTTATTTTCACAGGTTGTTTGCGGTTCGGTGCAGAGCTGATTCTAATTCTCTCTCATCCACGTGGTTATTCTCCATGGAATTCTTGAGCTGCTAGCCATCGCCTTTGAAAATTGATTACCATATATTGTTCTTTACATTCAGGTACGAAAATAACACATTCACTAGTTATAGTTTCTCACGTATTACAATTTTCTGAAAACTGAATTTTTATTTCCATAGGTTAGAATTTGAGTTGCTAACCACCGCCTTTGAAAATTTATTACCATATATTGTTCTTTACATTCAGGTACGAAAATAACACATTCACTAGTTATAGTTTCTCACGTATTACAATTTTCTGAAAACTGAATTTTTTATTTTCATAGGTTGTAAATTGTATCCGCTCAAAGAAATGGATTTTCTGTGTGACCTTTGTGGTGCATCATTCACTCAAAAGAGGTATTTGTCTCAACATAAGTTACGCACTCACGGTATTAAACGAGCCAAAACTATCAGAGAATTCACTTGTTCCATTTGTGATAAACCCTTTTCGTCCAAGAAAGTTCTCTCAAATCATTCTGCAAGCTTGCACAATATTAAAAGGCTGTCTATTGAGTGCCAAGAAGAGAATTGTGATAAAAAGTTTAACTTGCTAAATGAACTCAGAAACCATCTAGCATGTGACCATCAAATCCAGGGTATTGAAGTTTGCCAAAATTTGGAATTTGTCAAATATGAAGGTACGTAGCAAAAAATGCCCTTCTTCCAAGACCTTACCTTAATGTGGCTTGTCTGTTCAATTTTTTATATACTAATTTACCTTTTTTGTATTAATTATTTGTGATAAAAATTGTTTAGATTTTAATGAGTGGTTGCTTGAGGAAGAAAAGAAAACAAATTATAAGTACATAATCTCTGCAACAACGGCTGGAAGGAATTGCAAATACACTACTTTTACATGCAATAGAAGTGGTGTATATAAGGCAACCACGGATGACAGACAACGACAATTAAAAGCTCAGGGAACAAGAAAATTAGGATTTCACTGTACATCTAGTATTAAAGTGAAACAAATGGACTCCATAATTTTGGTTTCGTACTACAAGGGACATTATAAACATGCGAGCAACTTGTCTCATATACCAATCCCTAAAATTGATAAGGAAATCATTGCAGGTATGTGCAAGTAGTGAATATTTTTTAAATAGGTTTCTAAGAACTGTAGTCTCTCTTACTGTGAAAAGATTTTATTGTGCATATGTTATGATATAGTTGTACATTTAAATCTTTGCCAGATATTTTGAACAATGTCTATAGAATATACAAAAAAAATTACGATCTTTAAGACCTGGACAGTAGACGCTGAGTAACGGAACAGGAGAATTGTGGCCACCAGCTCCTTGGCTGTAGCCCTTGAGAAGTGATTTGTCTGAATTCTTCCTTCGTACTGTTAACTTGGATTCTCAAAATTGCTGCAGTTGGGAATAAACTTTCCTATTTAGACGTCCTTCTTATCAAACTATCCTATCAAGAGAAATCGTTTCCTATTTCCTGTGATACTGGTGTTGCACTATGTTTAAACTGCAGGGTTGGCTCTTAACCAAAAATTATAAATGTTTCATAATTCACCTTAGAATTGCATATGTATATTTTGTGTGTTGATATTGACAATTTTTTTCTAATGGATTATGAAACTTTTAAAATAAAGGGGTAATTTTTTTATTATTGCAGGTAAACTTCTTCAAGGTGTCGAGAAGAAGAGAATTATCAGTGATACGAGAAGAGGCACTGATGGAAATTTGGAGCGCAAACATCTAAAAGTATGTATATATATATATATAAATTTATATGTGTATGTATGTATGTATAACAATTGTTATTTTGTACAAATTAAAATCTGTAAAATTTTTATTGAAAATAAAAATTTTTAAAAAAAGAAAAACAAATTGTGCAAATTTTTTGAGACAAAACCCCATACCTCAGTGGTTAAAATTCTGACCTGAAAGTTTGAGTTTAAATCCAATGGATACACATCTCGTATAATTATTTTAAAGGCTACAGTTTCAGGAGTGAATAATTATTCAATTATTGACATGGTTACTTGAGAAACTTCAAGGACACGTACAGCAGTTTGGAGAGAAACTGTGTGCACCTTGTGGGTTTTGTTTGCATCTTTATCTGGAGAATTAGATCATTTATAATTTCATAAATGGTGCATTTAGGTTCAAAATTGTCTAGACATGTGCTTTTTCAATTGGAAAATTGAAGAGCTTGTGCAAGAAGGTGTTATACATCCTGAAACATCTTTTTCTATACATCCTTCCTATCATTTGATAGGTTGTGTTATTACTGCTAACTTAACTACAAAAGTTAGCATTTATGTAAGAAGGTGCCAACTCTTGAGAATTAACATATATTGCCTTATTAAGACTTTCTGTAAGGTGTGCAGTTTTTGATGAAATTTACTCTGAAAGCAAAACTACAATGTAATTTAAATTTAACATTGTATAAGGAATTCATTAATTTCTACTGAAAATAGCACTTGTAAATAATTTGAATTGTAACATTTAGATTTCTTCTGACAGGAGCAATTACAACTCAATTTGGTATTACGTATTTGTTTAAAATTTAAAGAACCCCATTAATTTGTGATAACAATTGATACACAAATTTGTCTCCCCTCTGGAGAGTGATGGAATCCTTGAAAAATTGGATTTACTAGGTTTGTTTCATTAATCCTTCCTTTACATTTTCAGTCTTCCTATTGTATAACCTGAGCTGGTTTGGCAAATGTTTAATTTGTATATACTTGTCTGCCAGCCTTGTGACATCAGGCACTATTTATAATGATCCTGTAACCATCAATGCTGTAAATAATGCCAATTTGTTTTTAAAACAGAAAAATCTTGGCCCACATTCACAACAATGTCTTACTTCTGGAAACTTGTGATCTGTGCAGTAAAATAACCCTCCATAACCAAATAATGAAAACATTTTGTAGTATTAGTTTTTCAGGTCTATTTAAAATTATTTATTCATTAAATTATAACACAATGTTTGTATGTGAAGCCCCAAACTGTCCCAGAGGCTTGTTATTGAACCACTGTAGTAGTAGTATTGTTTTCACACTACATTTAGAGTCAACAATTATAAAATTTGTATGATGTAAAGAAAAAACTACTGAAAACAGACTGAGATAAAACCATTTCCAACACTTTTGATGAATTAGCACCTATTTGATGTCAAATATATCAGAAAATACTGTGATTTCCATGAAAAGTAGCAATGAATGTCAGAACACTGCAGTTTATATATAACTCAAAATTTTGTGATTCATGATGCAGAAAATTGGTTAAATGTATAAGTGTTATAAAGGTTTTGCTAATAGGTATTTAGGGTTCTTTCCTGTCAGTTACATTAGTAGTTCTTTTTTTTTTTCAAGATTATTTTTATTCAGTTCTTTGGATAAAACTTATGGTTTCTGTGAAGAAATAACTTTTTGTCAGACGCGAACTACTCAATTTCATATATCCGCGTTTACCCATTCATCCAATCACATTTGGGATCAGACAGCTGTGCGAACTTCCCGATCTCGTGAATTGTGGGGTCTAGCCGCCTGTTGTGCACTCTAGCGTGTATTCGAGCAACTTCACGATTTATGAACTGTGTGGTCTAGCCGCCTGTCCTTAAAAGGACAGAGAGCTTCTATAACCCCGGAAATAGAAATCTCGCAATCAATGTAAAATTTTAGAGTAAGCATAATGTGAAAAATCAAATTAAAGAATATTTTCCAAGATAAAGAAGGTGAAAAACCTGATGATATCAAAGAAATGTATGTAGACAAAGATACTTTAGTAACATTGCCACCGAGGACGAATGATAATAGGAAAATTCTATTGATGAGGTTGTTAAGTTTGTGGGAATGTTAATTTTATTTAATATAATATGCCCCACGTTGGTGACAGCCAATTGTAAAGATTAAGTGGGGACGGGAGGTTAATTTTACTAGTTACGATTAATTATTGAGCTCCACAGTTGTGCGACAATTTTTATACAAAACGGTGTAATTATCAAGGAATAATTTAACTAAAGGTTTTAAATAGAAAAGAAAAGATGTGATTTATAATTCTGAATTTAACAACAATAAAATTTAAAACAAGAGAATTGAAATAAACAATACCCAAATGAAAAACGTTAGCAATAAAAACTTTATGTTGAGACTTTTTAAAATCAGGGTCACCTGTGGGATGGACCGAAAGAAGCAATGTAATTTATGGCAATAGTTCTGGCAATGTGAACTCCATAAAATCATACTTAACGATACCCGCGAAGTCTGTTGCTGCATTGTCTGGCTGCGTTTTTCTGCGGTCAGCTTTGGGCTGATAGAGTGGAGGGACCTGCTGTCGAACCTTGTTGTATGCATCGTGGTTGATCTCGTTGTGTAGCGGACGGCTTGGGCCAAAATAGCTTCGTCTCCTAAGGCCTCAAGAGCTTTATATTAAAGTGTGTGAGGTAGCTGATGGCGTAGGCATCCTTCATGAAAACTGACCGTGAAAATTTTTGTGCGCGATGACTGTTGACATTGGACCCAAAATGGATTCGAAAAAACATTTCAAGGCAAAATCTAACAATGTTTAGGCGTAACCCACAAGACTTTTACCGAAGATTTGTAACCGTCGATGACACTTGGATTCATCACAACACTCCAGTGAGAGAAAAAATAAAAAACAATGGACAAAAGCTGGTGAAAGTGCGCCGAAAAGTTGAAGACGTTTGTCAGCTTGGAAAGTTGATGTATTTTGGCATTCTCAGGGTGGTCTAATAGTCATAGATTTCTTGGAAAAGAGCACACTGGGCTCTGTTGGAACGTTTGAAACGGATGCTGATTGAGAAACGACCAAGGAAGTTCATAAGAAACTGCTTTTATCCATTGCAAATGAACTGTTTTGTTGCAGAGAAGAAGCAGTTATTTTACGTAAGCATTTGTAGGTAGTAATAAAGAATGCTGATCATTGTTTTTAATTCTTTATTTTTAAACTAACACAGAAAAATGTTCTATTATTTTTAAATATTTACTTATTTATATAGTTTAAATATTAATCTTCTACTGTACAAGTATTCAATTTGATCCAGAACTTTTTTCTATTATTTGGCATTAACGGTAACAAGTTTTGTAATATATTTATTTTCAACAGCAATAATAATTTGAATTTCGTTAAAAACTTTAAAGATAAAATTGAACCTTAGTTAAACATAAAATTAATTGTTTGGATTGCCAAGAACATCTGTGGGGCAGACAAAAAGACCTATAAAAAAGCCGCATTTCGGAGCACGCGAAAAAAAGAATGGATTAGAACCAAGTCGAAGTTCTAGACGAAAAACAAAATTATTTACATGATATTGAGCGAGATGCTCCACATAAAAAGCTACACTGTCAGCAACTGAAATGGTGTAGTCCATTGTTGTTTTAAATTTGTAAGGGAACTTCACTCCGACCCTTACCTGCATTTCGACCGAAGAAGATATGGAGTGAGGTCCATCAACAGCTAAATTTTGCAAGTTTAAAACCATGTATTGTATTTTTTAAAAATTTGGTAACATTTACCTAATGCAATACATAGTAACTTTCATTTTAGTGTTCCTGAAGAATTCTCAAATGAGAGAAGAAACGTAGTATATTTAATCTTTTAAATAAAATAAAAAAACTTACAAAGAGGCTGTTATAATTAATTAAATTATTTATTTATTTAAATGTCAGATAAAACTTTTCATATTTTTAATCCTAACGCATTGATAATATAATGGAAATATGATGGAGCAGTTTTGATTACCCTTGTGGAAATTTGAAGACAAATGCTAATGAAGATGCCTTGCACGAGGTTTGCGAAGAACTACTCCCACAATTTCCTGTTGCCGATGAAATGAATAAAAATGCGTGTAGGAAGACAATTATTTCTAACTCTGTCATTTATACATGCGTACATTTGTTTTCTTAAAAGATAGAATCAATGTACAGAAAATATCTTTTAATACTTTATTTTATTTAGTCTCAGTTTATTAATAGATGTTTTTTCCACGTCAGAAACAAAATAATAACACAATACATTTGTCACGATGTTTGCAGTTAGGCAGTCCACTCTTGCGACATATCTTTGATCTTATATCCTTTGATATAAATTCCATCCCTCTCAAGTACAATATTATGTAATACGATGCAACCATTTACAATAATGTTTCTAATGAGTAATGATGTTATCAGCATATTTCTCAATTAAATGTCAAAAATACATAATTTTCTATTCGCAAATGTTGGAGGAGGATGGAATTTTTTTCCTATGATCTGAATTCCGAAAATAATATATTTTTTATAATATAATTTAGATAGGCCAACGTTTCGATGCGACATAGCATCTTTCGCTAATGGCTCTTAAAGGGACTTCAAAGTTTTTTAATTTGTTCACTGTTACTGAAGCTCCCCAGTCCATGTGCTAAATAAAGTCGTATATCTTGTTATTATTAACCCAGTGTCAAAAGTCAAGTATTGCGTACGTCCGTAAGGATAACAATGTACGCTGAATTGTTGACGTGTGAGAACTATCTCATTGTATACAGTTAACTTAACAGAAGGGAGCTTGTTCAAAATTTGATTCTCTTTTTAGTGCACTATCTGGTTTCACTAAAATACGAAATTACACCTAAATTCAAACGAGAAACGGACAAATAGCCGTGTTATCACTATTAAATATATATTTGTAATCCTTATTTTTTCCAATTAA
Organism: Eucriotettix oculatus; assembly: GCA_034510155.1. NCBI lineage: Eukaryota > Metazoa > Arthropoda > Insecta > Orthoptera > Tetrigidae > Eucriotettix > Eucriotettix oculatus. Next base: position 4,112 of record JAEMUL010000211.1, on the reverse strand, counting down.
TTTTAATTTCCAAAGTTAATTATTCAATTGAATTAAAAATATATCAATCCGACTTATTACCTCTTTTATTATTATTTAATCACGGTGAATAAGTCGCGCATACACAAATACACGAATCTAAATCTTTATCATAAGTATATTATTTAGAAACACAAAACGGACGGTCGAATTAAAAAAAAATAGAGTATTCGCCTATTGGACGTATTTTTTTTTGTGGACATTGAGCATTTCCAAAATTACGCCTTACCTGCAAATTGGATTGTTTTTAATTATAATTGATAAATACATTAATATTAGAATAAATACAGGTAGAAAAAAATACAAGCCAAAATTCAAAAAGACAATTTTATTCTAAATTATTACAGTTTAATTGTCACTAAATCCAAAGATATACGGAATATCCTATTTTAAGAATGTAGACCCTTAGAAGACCAGTGTATATTCTACTGTTACATTTGAAAATGAAATAAATAATTATTTTTAGCTTCTTTTTCTGAAATATAATTACATAAATTCGTAATTTTCCCTGAAAACTCCTGCAAATATATCAGTGTCAATAGCGTATAAAAAACACAAAATGAAGTTTTAGAAATGATATCATTGTGAAATTAGCGTCATTGTCGAGTCAATTTAATTATAATGTTCATTTATACATAACATCTACAGAAGGCATGCAGCAGTAATTAGAATAGAAGATCAAGAAAAGAAAGCTGTAATCCAGAAAGGAGTAAGACAAGGATGCAGTCTGTCACCCACGTTGTTTAACTTATATATAGAACAAGCGACGGAGAAGGTTACGCTTTGCCGACGATATTGTAGTATTTGGTGAATCAGAGGAAGACTTGGAAGCCATAATAAATGGCATGAACGTAGTCCTGGAGAAAGAGTTCAATATGAGAATTAAGAGGCAAAACCAAGGTAATGGTGTGTAATTTGGGAAACAGTGGAATAACAAAGGCTGTTAGATTGGGAAGGGATATTTTGACGGAAGTTAAGGAATTCTGCTGCTTGGGAAGAATAATAACTAGGGATGGTAGAAGTATAGTAGACATAAAGAGTAGGATAGCACACGCAAGGAAGGCTTTCGTGAAAGAGGAATTTACTTACTGGTAATATAAGTGTGAATATTAGGAAATCGTTGCTAAAAATGTTCGTATGGAACATGACGTTATATGGGTGCGAAACGTGGACGATAGGAGTTGGGGAAAGGAAAAGAATAGAGCCTTTGAAATGTGGTGCAATAGGCGAATGCTGAAAATGATGGGTGGATAGAGTAAGTAATGAGGAAGTTCTAATCAGAAAAGGGGAAAAGCGAACAATATGGAGGTCTTGGACTAAGAGAAGGGATAGATTAATAGGCCACGTTTTAAGGCACGGGGGTCTTGTAAAATTAGCATTAGAGGGAAGTGTGTGGGGTAAGAACAGAAGAGGGAGGCCAAGGATACGCTTAGCAAATTAGGGAGGATCTTGGTTGTGCTAGTTATGCGAACATGAAAGGGCTTGCGCAGACTAGGGTAGCATGGAGGGTTGCATCAGACCAGACTTAGGACTGTATACATCAACAACTATGTTCATTTAAGTTTTAGGTACGAAGTTTCTGCCATTCTCAAAATTTGTTTAAGAGTCAGTCAGGATTTTTTTATAAAAGTGAATAAAACCTTGATAATTTCGAAACACACAAAGAAATAATTTAAATGCTATTAAATATTTATTTTCAATCTAAAACTTCGCGTCTTCAGTTGAAAAATATATTTTTGTAATTTGAATTTTTATAATTTTATCTTTATCAAAATGTTTAAATAACTTATTGTAATGTTTCATGATGTATTAAGAAAAGGTGACATTTCAATCATTTATTGAGGTAGTGTTTCATTTTTAAAGTCCAATCGGCCCAAGCAAATATCTTATCAGAATCTAGACCCAAGGAAAAAACATTTTACATTCTGCACCAACATTTGCGAATAGAAAATTATATATTTTTAACATTTAATTGAGAAATATGCTGATATAACTTCGCATCCAACACGCAATACTGATTTCGAAACATGCTCACTTTTTTAATTGTCCCATTTGAATTAATATTTGTGCCTTATATATTTGAAAATAATAAAATACGGTGTAAATAAATAATTCACTTTAATTTGGGTTTTGCTCCTTTAAGAAGGATTTTAGCGAACTCAAAAGGCGCTTTAATAAATGGGCTCTTGTGGGTCTACAAGCGAATTATTGCTTTGATTCTGCTTAGAACCTCGTGGTTAGTTGCACATCTAATTTTCAGCATTTTCCTATGGCACCACATTTCAAAAGCTTCTATTCTTTTCCTTTTCTGAAACTCCTACCGTCCACGTTTCGCGCCCATATAACGCCACACTCCATATGATCATTTTCAGTAGTGATTTAAGATATTTTTAATTCATTCAATATTGGAATCTTTTTGTTTAAATGTCAACTCTGAAGCTGTGACTTGTATGTTCGATTCCCAGTTCTGTCGAGATTTTTCTATCCTAACCTGTCAGTTCACAAATTAGCTTTATGAAATAAATTCTTCTCATACATATTGTGGTGTAAAACCAGGGTACCCTTCGTTTTCTTTTATTATTTTATTGTAAATATTCGAGTAAGGCAGTTAAGCTAGGTTTACACGGGCAGTGATGTTCGTCGAAGTTGGGTTGGCTGTGCACTGCCTACCGTTTACATATTGGGCAGATAACTGCCCACTTCTTCACTGACAATTCTGTGCTAGTGCTGCCCTCACAACAGAACGGGCAGAGAACTCTGATGCATGTTTATACTTCTCTGCCATTTCTTGGCAACTACGACAGGTTGGAATGTTGATGATGCATAGTGTCAATATATTGTTTATATCAAGTTGAATATTTTTCCCCTTTGTGTTTTCGCGTACGCATAATGTCCATAAACAGGAACTAATCACTTTGTATTTGTGATAGAATAGACGTAACGAGGAAGAGTTCCTGAAAAAGTCAAATTCAGTATCACGCTCCTGTACTATAGATACATAAAAATGAAAACAGTTGTTTAGTAATATTGCTTTATGTTATTACTACAGAAATCAAGCAATAATAAAAACAGCACATGTACTTTGAAGCTGGTTTTCAGTGTTTAATTGGGTCGGTTTCTATTACTTGTTGTTTTATTCCCCTTAAAGTTGTTAATTACTGAACAGAACGAAATGAATTATTTTTCATTACGTGTGATAGTAGCATGTTTATAGCTATACATCATTCTTTTGCGTATTTTTTTTCTAGTTAAAGTTTGTGCCGTTGGAGGCTGGACAATAAATATTTTTGGAAAGTTAACCTAAAAATTTATAGGCGATTAGGTGCAACAAACGAACTCTATCCTAAATTATTTCTGAACCAAAATTCTGGTCGCTGTTCACAACAAATATTCACTTACTCCAATCGCACACTATACCAAACTGCACGCGTATTGAAAATACAAATTGTTTATCATCGCGCAATCGATAGTCAACCCTGCCTCACCGTTCACAATCGATAATTGACAACCGTAACTGCCACTAACTGGCCTCCCATGAGGGCAGCGTCTAGGTCGGTGGAGGGGGAACGTCAGTCATGGCTGACATACTGTTGACACGCTCCAACAAGGAGAGTGAGGCAGTACTCTCGTGTCAGCGATGGATTGGCAGTTGTCAGTGCAGCACTGACGTATGTTGACACGCCACTGACATCGCTGCCCCTCGTTTTCTGGCAGTCATCACTGCCCGTGTAAACCTAGCCTTAGGCCTGGTACACATAGTCGCGCGTACTCATGAGAAACGACTTGGGGCATTGTTGACTGTCGGAAGAAAGGCAAAATAAACTTATAAAATTATAAAACAATTTAGTGCAATAAACATATAAAGAAATCAAAACACAAAACTTATCATTACAACACTGTTTTCACAATTCCTTGCATTTTCTTAGTGGAATTCACATAATACGACTACATTTATTAATGAGAAGAATTGATTTGTATGAATTCAATTTTGTCTGCAACAACATTGTTACTATAATATCATCAAAAATACGGAAAGAGGACCGCCGATAGTGACAGAAACGTCGTATATGCTAGTGACAGCCCCGCGGCAGTCA
>JAEMUL010000210.1:0-11123 GCA_034510155.1 Eucriotettix oculatus | reverse complement strand
AACGTAAATAAAAACACTCTTTGGCGCCGGAGAAAATGCGCCTTTTCTGCATTTTTATTAACAATATAAGAAACATATTGAGAGGTGAAATCAATGTTGTAATAGTTCCAAATTTCGACATAAGATGACACCTGGTGGCAGAATTTTGAACTACTTGAATACAGCAATAACTCAATAAATAGTAATATCGACTATAATGAACACAATATTTCCGGCATCCTCGATCAGAGAAGTTGACTCGCGTAAAGCGATTTTATCCGCCAGAGACATACAATAATATTACTCGCAAACTAATTAGGAAATTAAATTGACTAACGCCGTGATATGGGTGCGAAACGTGAACGATAGAAGTTGCAAAAAGTAAAAGAAATATGGTGCTGTATGAGAATGAGATGTGTGGATAGAATCACTAACGAGGAAGTTCTAAACAGAATAGGGGAAATGCGAACAATATAGAGGACAGAGGACGTAGATTTTCCCGACGAAGATGCTGGATGCCCTGAAGAAGATGGCGGTGTCAGCCATAGAAACGTTGTGGACTACAAACGACATCACCCGACTGGAATCTCGAGAACTCTTCATCCAATATAGAGGACTTTGACCAAGAGAAGGGATAGATTAATAGGCCACGTTTTGAGAACTTAGCATTCGTGAGTAAGAACATAAGCGTTAACCTTCATTAGAAAATCATTACCAATTCTAAATTACAAAAATAAAAACGTAAATACGTTGAGTTAAAATTTAGTATATTTCGTAGGAAGAAATGAAGAGATCCGGAAAGATCCATACGTCTTATATTTTTTTATATTCTTATTATTCTTAGGTTTATTCATTTATTGTAAGTTGTGTGTAATTTTTAATGGTTCCATCTATCCCGAGAAAATCTCTATTGCGCCGTTCTTGTAATATAAGTGTGAACATTAGAAAATCGTTGCTAAAAATGTTCGTATGGAGCGTGGCGTTATATGAGTGCGAAACGTGGACGATAGGAGTTGCGGAAGGGAAAAGGAAAGAAATCTTTGTAATGTGGTGCTATAGGTCAATGCTGAAAATCAGATGGGTGGATAAAGTCACTAACGAGGACGTTTTAAACAGAATAAGGGGAAGAGCGAACAATATGGTGAACTTTGACCAAGCAAAGGGATAGATTTATAGGCCACGTTTTAAGGTTTGAGGGTCTTGCAAAATTATCATTAGAGGGAAGTGTGTGGGGTAAGAACAGAAGAGGGAGGCCGAGGATGGAATACGCTGAGCAGACTAGGGATGATGTGGGATGTGCTATTTATGCGGAAATGAAAAGGTTTGCTCAACAACAACCGTAAAAAATAATAATAGAAGTCTTTTTGTAACACTATTTTGTAAGTTTGTGAAGATAAGGTCTTGTAAAATTAACTTTTGAGGGAAGTGTGTGGGGTAAGAACATATGAGGGAGGTCAAGGATGGAATATGCTATACAGGGGTAGTTATGCGGAATTGAAAAGGCATGGGCAAGGAGGGTTGGATCAGACCAGTCATAGGACTGAATACCACAACGACAACGCCGTGACTCAAAATGTCTCTCCGGTTCTCTCACTCCGCGGTGACGTCACAAACTTCAGCTTCCATTGACGATTTATGCCGTCGGTACCTGGTCTTCCTTCTAGGAATTATGGTGCGTCTACCTTGTTTTCAGTTTGCCCCCAGATTAGATTAGATCACTCTTCCTAATTCGTATGTTCATCGCCAACTGTCTCCTTCACCTTCCTACTTCCAATTTCCATTCCCGACTGATCAACTTCTATTCTACTACTGATCAGCTTCTGCCACTTTACCTCTCTAAACTATATCTCTCATCTCATTTCCACCTTCCTTCTTCCAAGTTCCATTCACGACTGATCAACTACTATTACATGCTTCTGCCACTTCACCTCTCCAGGTCAACCTGTCATGTCTCCCACCATGAGGTGCGTGGCGGATCACCTGACCCTCAGTTTCCAATCAAAGTCCAGCTTGGCCCGCGGTTTCCCTTCCTAATTTCTGGAACGGGGGACGCGGGGTCAAGGAACTGGATTCAGGTACCAAACGGTGATTTTGGCACGTTCGGGACTCCGATGTCTCGCCACTCTAGCGCCGGGAAAAACCACTTCTACCTGCCTGCCACCGATTAGAATGTTCTTGCTGAATTTTCAGATCATTTAAAAATTCTAAAAGTTTGAACAAACCTAAGTAGGTGTTCTACTGCGCTTCTGGGGGAAGGGGGAGATTTGGAAGAATAAATCGTTTGCTATGTATGACGTATTTCAAACAAGGAACTGTGGAGGAATGCTACAAGTTCATTTTTACTTTAGTTTATTTAATGAACCATAATGGTAACGGAAGCGTAGACGTTTTGATTAATGTAATGAATAAATGTGGAATAGAAAAATAATAAATTTATGAGTAAAGCGCAACGCCTCGGACCCTCCGGGTAGGCCTGAATAATTATTATTTTCTATTCGCGTTTCTTGTTCACATCACTCCACTTAACTTTGCTTTAAAAGATAATCCTGTACAATCACCTCACTTCACTTTACTATAATGCGAGGATCGTGAGCGAAGCCTCCGTTATCACCTACTTGACTACATGTTGCACGCCTTGGTCCTCTCTAAGTGCAAACAGCCGCCTGACGAACGCAGAAGAACTACGCAAGCAGTCTGAATCACTGAAGGAAGGAGGAAGCCGCCGTTTCACAAAGGAAGATAAATCAGGTTCGTCATGCAGAAAGAACTCAATCTCTGCTGCACGTGGCTACCCACATAAATAATCAACCTCATATTTAAAAATCATCTCCTTTAAGTACTTTATTTGTTTGTAATATCGCGCAGGACCCCTTAAAGTGAAATTATTATATTATATCTTAAAGGGCAAGTAACTTCAGTAAATAACTTAAATAAAAACCCCTATATCATTTGCACTCCCCCTCCCCTTTTTTAAATACCTTTCCTATTCTATTAAACGGAATCTGCCTGTTTGAAGATCAGCCGCATGTAAGTCTGCTATTTAAAAAATTATATGTATCTTACATTCTCTCAATCCAGCTCTGAAAATAATAAGAACTTGGTTATATTATATTAATATTTTCTGCAATGTATCTAAATTAAATATGGACGAATATTTAAAATAAATCTTCTTCTTTTAACCTTCAAATATTTATTGAATTTCGTTGAAGCGTTTCGAAGCCTATTTGAGTCAAACATACGGACAGACAGAAAGGCGCTTCAATTTTATTTATATATATATATATATATTAATATAATCACATGTGTTATTTATTTAAATAATGTACTTGTTTTGCCACTTCAATCGCGCGGTTGCCGTATACCATTCGTATAGATTTGTTGAACTCAAAGTAAAAGTGAGTGCCATTACCTCACTGCCCGAAGAAATATATGTTGGACAGTAACGAAAATATTCTTAAAATAAATATAAATAAAAATGTCCTGAAATACGGACTGTAATTTTTTTACACTTAGGTTATATTTTAATAAAACACTCAATCACTTTTTCCAGCATTCGATATACGCATATTTGAATTTTTCTTTTCTTTAAAATGATACTGAATCCATCTTTTTTTCTTGTTCCCCCAAAAGAATATTAAATTCCATAGAGATATTTAAATGTTTAAATAAATAAAAAATACGGTTAGTAAACAAATATAATTAATATTTAATTAAGATAAATACAACGTTTCAACCATCTTTATGGACTTCTACAACTTTGGGCCGTTAGGATCGTTGGAAATATTCCGCGACACGAAATCACGCACAATAAAACTAGTTTATAAATTTAAAAATTTACTCCGCTAATAAGGATGAAACATTAAATTTAAATTAACTAATTGTTAATTTCATTCGTTTAATGATATTTTTGGCACCACTTTTATTTATTTATTTATTTTAATCGACGTCATGATATTGAATTTGATATTTAAATGTTTATCACACTAGCGCCTGCATCGTAGGCGTCTTTCAAGACTTTCCTGTCATGTGGGACGTCAACGCAGTATCTGTCAGGCGAAAATATGAACTTGGGGCTGCTATTCGTCTAAGGACGTGGTACGTACTCGTTGAAATTAGCTCTTGTACATTAACTAAATGAAACTAAAATAAAGCTGAAGATAATTTAATATTCTTTTGGGGGAGCAGGGAAAATTTCATAAATGGATTCAGTAACATTTAAAAAAAAACATTCAAATTTTCATATATATATATATATATATATAGTGTAGAAGATCCGGTCGTTTCTGACCTGGCTCATCTCTTCCTCAATATTGGAATTTAATAACTTTTAGGGCGCCACCAAAAGATCAATTTAATAGTTCAATTTTAATGAGAGCATGAAGTTGGTAATCTACAGGTCTTGGTCACTCATTCATTCTCCGCTAAAAACCTTTTTTTTATTAATTATTTATTACACTAATAGCCTGTTTTCTTGAATATAACAACTCTCATAATTCGTTAACGTAAATTAATTAAGCACTTAACGATACTTCTCGGCGTATCACTGCCTAAATCTGGGGTTGATTCGATAGCCGTTGACTATCATCACACGTGGCCGCAAGTATTCACGGACCTCAGCACCTCCATCTAAGAGGACATTCTGGCCTGGACTGCCCTGTACGCTTCCGCTTTCGTCAGCCACGCGACAATACGTCTCCATGACAAACAATGCCTGCCTGTGTCGTGGCGCGAAAATTTTCCCAACAGGTCTCAACTCGTAATCTACAATCCTGCTCGTATATTCTTTTTATCCGGAACTGTAATTTAAGTTACAATATATATATATATATATATATATATATATTGTAACATCTTAAATTTCTTATCCTGTCTTCTGAAATTGAACACAGAGTGAATATTATTTCTCTTGTCCCTACATTCATCCTAAAACCAATCTGTAAACAGTTGAACCCCTGCAATTTGTTCTTTAACGTAGTAAACTTTTCTCGCTAAGGGCTTAATTCTATAACAACAAACTATTACATAAATATTATAATGTTCTTAAATTTTCACTCTTTTTATATCTTTAGAAAAAAATACGTCTTTTTCCTGGACAAGTTATTTCCTTAATAATCTCCTAGGGCCATGTCCTGGACAAGTTTTAAATAGCTTAATTACTGGAATTAGATTTGTTACGCGAAAAATTACGGCTAAAATTAGTCAGAATTAAAATTATTTATTTATTAAATTATAATACGACGTTTCGTTCCTTTGATTGGAACCTCCTCAGGTGTGAAAACAATTTACAAAAAATAATTATAATTTGAAGTAAATGAAATGCAATAATATAATTAAAAATATGCCTATATATAAAATACTTGCGATGCACTTACGAAAACGTCGTGTCATAATTTAATAAATAAATAATTTTAATTCTTACCCATTTTGGCTGTAATTTTTCGGTAAGTGCATCTATTGTATTTTATATATAGGTATATTTAATTAATTTAATTCATCTCATTTACTTAAATTATTGTTTTGACACCTGACGAAGTTCCAATCAGAGGAACCAAATGTCGTGTCATAATTTAATATATAAATAATTTTAATTCTGACCAATTTTGGCCGTAACTTTTCATCTACATTATTCGAGGTTATAAAATTTGATTTTTTTAAGTGTGAAAACCAAGGTAATGATGTGTACTTTGGGGGAAACAGTGGATTAACAAAGGCTGTTAGAATGGGAAAGGAAATTTTGAAGGAAGTTAAGGAGTACTGTTACTTGGGAAGCGTAATAACTAGGGATGGCAGAAGTATATAGAGTAGGATAGCACAGGCAAGGAAGGCTTTCGCGAAACAGAGGAATTTACTTACGGGTAATATAAGTGGAAATATACAAAAGTGGCGTTGTATGGGTGCGAAACGTGGACGATAAGATTTGGGGAAAAGGAAAAGAATAGAAGCCTTTGAAATGTGGTGCTATAGGCGAATAAGATGGGTGGATAGAAGCACTAACGAGGAAGCTCTTAACAGAAGAGGGGAAGAGTGGACAATATGGAGGACGTTGACCAAGAGAAGGGATAGATTAATAGGTCACGTTTTAAGACACGAGGGTCTCGTAAAATTAGCATTAGAGGGAAGTGTGTGTGTGGGGTAATAACAGTAGAGGAAGGTATGGGATGGAGTACGCTAAGCAGATTAGAAAGTATGTCGATTGTGGTAGTTAACTGAAAATGAAAAGGCTTGCACAAGATAGGTTAGCATGGGGGGTTGTATCAGACCAGTCTTAGGAGTGAATACCACAACAACAACAAGTAAAGATATGTGTATGTTACGTAGAGAAAGGGGGGGGGGGGTTGGAGGGATCTCAAAAGAGTTAGGTGGAGCCTTGCAAAGAAAAAGTTTGTGAAACATTTCAGTAAACGCTATCGTAAGGGCAGAATTGATCCCCATATCGTCATAAGCGCCGCACCATGAGATTAGCGAAGGGGAGGAACCACGTGTCTAACTTGTCGCGTTGACTCGTTGTTCGACGGACGGACAACCATGGAGGAGGAAAGAGACAGGAGCATAAGCACAGGCGTCTCCTCCAGGGATCCAAGCAAGCGTCTCGGGGGAAATTATCTTCTGGCCACTTGGCAGGGATAAGAAATCAACATCTGCCACACAGAATCTCGTCCAGTCGTATTTCACTCACTCCTTTCTTCTTGCACCCTCAAAAACACTGTCAAAAAAAAATACGAATCTCCCTCTCGTATGTATTACAAAGTGAATCGCCCTCAAAACTGTGAGTAGAGATCGAATGAAAAGTTTTTCTTCTCCCTCCAAGTTGGAAGCCTGGCCAGTTTCTCCCAAATCTCGTAGCTCGTCACTTTTTCTATTCCCTTTATTTACGCGGTAATCCTCATAACCTATATTGAATTTATTAATACTGCAATTGAGTAGCACTCGGTGGCAGTTACGAAAAATAAACTTAAAAATAAAATATGTTATAGATAATAATTACACTAATATAATACAAATTAAATTAAATTCTAACAAAAAAGATTAAAAAAGTACCCATTATTCATATATTTTTTGGTCGCACTACACTTACACTTCCTAATTCTTCCCTGAAACACGTTGCTATTGGCAGGGAATGTTTCGAAAACTTCTGCAGGTAAATTGTTCCAATCCCTTACAGTCCGATTTAAAAATGAAAATTTTCCAACGTCAGTTTTAAAGCTACACTGCCGCCCAATTTTACAATGATGATCCCCTCTACTGAAATAATTTACTTTTAAAAACTTTGATGCAATATCTTCCCAGGGTTGTCAGTTGGCCAGCCTGCGTACGCTTTAAAAAGAGCCCCGAGACGTAAATTTTGTCGTCGTTTTCCTAACATATCCCACCCTAATTGACGAACCTTCTCGTTTCCGTGACCAGGACACCTTCTGCCCCCCTCTGTACCCTTTCCAGTGCCTCGACCTGATATTTTCGGAACGGATCCCAACAAATACAGCCGTATTCTAGTCCTGGACTATGCAAGTTCCCGTGTTTCACAGTTTGCTTTTTTTAAAATCCGCATGACGAAATGAAGTGCCTCCTTCCATGCTTTCCTAGTCACATGGTCTATTTGATATTCCCAACCCATATTACTGCTCAAGTATATACCCAAATACTTACAGTTACTTTCTTGTACTATTTCATTACCGCTGAGCTTATAATTAAATACTATTTCTACGCGACGCCTACAAAAGCTTATTGCCTTGCTCTTGTTACAATTTATTTTCATTTTATTAACAAGTGTCCAATCTATTATTGTGTCTAAATCTTTTTGTAGTTCTTCATCGATCACAGTTTTTATTTTCCGATATATTACGCAGTCGTCAGCAAAAAGACGCACCTGAGAATTAATGCCTGATGCTAAGTCATTTACGTAGACTAGAAATAATAATAATAATTGACTATGAGATTAAGAGAGGATACGAAAAAAACGGCCTACGTTCATGGCATTTGTAGATTTAGAAAAAGCGTTTGGTAATGTGAACTGGAACACGCTATTAAGGATTTTGAAGTCAACTAGAATAAAATATCTAGAAAGGAGGCTAATACATAACATCTTCAGAAGACAGACAGCTGTAATTAGAATAGAAGACCAAGAAAAGAAAGCCGTAATCAAGAAAGAAGTAAGACAAGGATGCAGTCTGTCACCCAAGCTGTTTAACTTATAAATATAACAGGCGACGAAGAAAGTGAAAACGGAATATGACAATGAATCATACTGCAAGGAGAAGAAATAAAAACCTTACGCTTTGTCGACGATATTGTAGTATTAGGGGAGTCAGAAGATGACTTGGAAACCGTAATAAATGGAATGAACGTGGTCCTTGAGTAAGAGATCTATATGAGGATTAATAGAGGGAAAACCAAGGTAATGGAGTGTAGTATGGGAAACAGTGGAATAACAAAGGCTGTTAGATTGGGAAGGGATATTTTTAATGAAGTGCACTTAGGCTGCATAATACTAGAGCAGGATAGTACAGGCAAGAATGAGGAATTTTCGTACAGCACAGGCAAGGAAGGCTTTCGCGAAGAAGAGGGATTTACTTGCGGGTAATATAAGTGTGAATATTAGGAAATCGTTGCTAAAATGTTCGTATGGAGCGTGGCGTTATATGGGTGCGAAACGTGGACGATAGGAGTTGGGGAAAGGAAAATAATAGAAAATTTGAAATGTGGTCTTATAGGCGAATGCTGAAAATCAGATGGGTGGATAGAATCACAAAAGAGGAAGTTCTAAACAGAATAGGGGAAATGCGAAAAATATGGAGGACGTTGACTAAGAGAAGGGATGGATTAATAGGCCACGTTTTGAGACACGAGGGTCTTGTAAAATTAGCTTTAGATGGAAGTGTGTGAGGGAGTCAAAGAATGGAATACGCTAAGTATATTATGGAGGATGTTGGATTTCTAGTTATAAGGAAATGAAAAGGCTTGCGTAATATAGGTTAGCATGGAGGGTTGCATAAAATCAGTCCTAGGCCTGAATACCACAACAACTACAATCCTAGTAGAAGTCTTCTATGAGAATCCTTTCTGAACTGATGATAGGACTCAATTAAATTTAATGTTTTATTTTTTGTAATTGAAGAAGTGATTCTTTATAATGTGTTAAATAATTAAATATGGTTTTGTCTGGTTTTAATTTATTCTGTATTTCAATATAATTCGTGTCACAATACAAGTAGTAATAAACAGACAGAGAAGTTAAATTAATTAATCACTGAAGACGAGTGGATAGGTAGCCCTCGCCAAGTCCCTCTTCCTATACTAAAGAGTGGAGGAAGAGAGGAAAATAAATGAAAATACGTGCAAAAGAAAAAACCAAAGAAGAAGATGAGGAATATAAATAAAAATAGAAAGGCATAAAGAAGGAAATAAACAGCAAGTAGGATATAAAAAGAAATGAGAGGTGGAACAAAGGTGAGAAGGAGAGAGAAAGAGAGAACGAAAAACAAAAGAAATGAGGAGAAAAATAGAAAAGAAAGTAATATGCCAAGAAACAAATAAAGAGGAAAAGGAAAAAGAGAAAAGAAAGAAATAATCCATGCCAAGTAGTTACTGGCAAAAGCAAAAAAAAACCTTCACACTACAAGTAAAATGGAGGTCATTTTTCAACCGGGCACAACATAAATAAAATAAAATTCCTCTCATGTAAATACCTCAACACAATTTGTAATCTTTTAGGACGAGGGAACCAAGGAGTAAAGGGCATAAAATGCTAAATTTATGCCTGTGAAGTCTCGCAAGGGAGACGAAATGTCGCATTTATATTAATTAAATAGTAATAAAATTATGTGCTGACTTATTAATCGTCTTTTTCTATCCTGAAAAGTGAAGGAAATAAGAAAAACGAAAATATGTGTGAAAGAGAAAACAAAGTAGAAGAGGAGAACTATAAATAAGCGTAGAAAGACATATAAAAATAAAGAAAAGAATATAGGAAGAAAACAGAAAATGGGACGAAAAAAGAAATAATGAGAGATGGAGAGAATGTGGTACAAGTGGTAGCCCTCGCCAATCTCCGCTCCCTATACTGAACTGTGAAGGAAGGATGAAAAAGAAGAGAAATATAAATAATCGTAGAAATACATCAAGAAAGAAAGAAACAAAACATAAAATAGGACAGAAAAAGAAAGAATGCGAGGTGGAGAGAAGGTGACGGAAAAATGAAAGAATAAAAGAAAAAAGAAATAAATGTGCAATGAGACAAAGAAACAAATAAAGAGGACAAGAAAAAGGCATAAAAGAACTAAATAATTCATGCCAAGTGGTCCAAAGAAAACTGAGAAAAAATTACCATTTTGCAGGGGCATTCCTTCGTATTTTGAAAGTTAAAAACTACTCTTGTTTTTAATTAAGAAAAACACGGCCAATAGGCCAATTAATTCATTAATATAAATGCGACGTTTCATCAGGAATAAATTTAGCAGGTCATGTCCTCCGCTCCTTGGTTTCCTCGTCCTAAAACATTACTAAATGTATTGACGTATTTACTTCAGAGGAATTTGGTTAAATCACCTCCATTTTCCTTATAGCGTGCAGGCCGATTTTCGCGTTTGCTTGTATCTACTTGGCAATGGATTATTTCTTTCATTTCTCTTTTTTTCTCTTTCTATTTATTTGTTTCTTTGCCTCTTTCTTTCTTTTTTCTTTATCTCCTTTTACATTTTCCTTCATCTTGCCTTTCTTTTCTCTTTCTCTCTCTTTTTGTCTGTCCTTCTCACCTTCTCCCCACCTCTCATTCTTTCTTTTTCTATCCTATTTGCTGTTTTCTTTCTTCCTTTATTTACGCCTTTCTATGTTTATTTATATTTCTCTTGTTCTTCTTTTTTTCTTTTGCACGTATTTTCATCCTTCTTCCTTCCTTCCTCCACTCTTTAGAATAGAGGACGGGACTTGGCGAGGGTGACCACTTGACTCGTCTTCAGCGTCGAAATATTTAAACTTCTCTGTCTTGTTTTCACTATTTGCATTGTGACACGAATATTTCGAATTATAAAATAAATTAGAACCTGCCATAACAATATTTAATAATTTCATACACTATAAGGAGTCACTTATTCTTCAATTTCTAAACTATCCAGGACGTGTTTGACGTCTCATTTTTCAAATAAACAACA
>JAEMUL010000209.1:0-11150 GCA_034510155.1 Eucriotettix oculatus | reverse complement strand
GGAAGCAGATGAGTTGCGGTCTGGTTCCTACTACCTTCATCGATAAAAATCCTGCAAGACGCCAGAGAGACGCGGAAACATTCGTGAGGTGGATGTTTGTAGGCCCAGTAATTGGGGGTAAGTTATTAAAAAAGCTGTGAAACTTGCTCATTGCTCTGGTTAAATAATATTTAATGAGTTTTTTTTTCTATTTACATTTGCATACTCCATCTCTCGAGAGACCCAAATTCCCCTGAGATTAAGCCCATGTAATCACTTTAAATTAATAAAGGAAAAATTTTCAAATTGATTATAATTTGTTGAATTCATTAATTAATGTTTTATACCCTAAAAAGTATATTACAATATATATATATATATATATATATATAACTTTAATATTGGCTTTGAAGTCGACTATGTCTATGACATTATATTCAGTTATGTATTTCTAAATTCCATTTAAAGAAGTTCCTAAACTTTATTCGCTTTATACGGTGGCGCGTCTCAAAGACGTGCGTGGAGACCAGCCCCGCCCCCGCTGGTCCCTGCATGGCGGTCAACCAGATCTACTACCACCTCTGCTACCACCTCCGAGAAGCGGCTAGGGATCGCATGACCAATGATACGCTCATGAGACCCACTGCTTAAACGTGATTGGTTAACGTCCCAACTAGGGGTGAACGCGGCAATATGAAATTTAATGGTTTTCAGTGAACCTCCAGAGCGCAGGGCTGTCTATCCTAAGCAAATAATTCAAAGTCATCTACTCTTTGGAAAAATTTCAATTTGTTTTTTACATTGAGGTACCGACATTATCTTCCATTG
Organism: Eucriotettix oculatus; assembly: GCA_034510155.1. Classification (NCBI taxonomy): domain Eukaryota; kingdom Metazoa; phylum Arthropoda; class Insecta; order Orthoptera; family Tetrigidae; genus Eucriotettix; species Eucriotettix oculatus. Next base: position 10,343 of record JAEMUL010000209.1, on the reverse strand, counting down.
GTAGTTTATTGTTTCTCATGCAGTATTACAAATTGCTAAAAAGTGTGGTTTTTATTTACACAGGTTGCAATATGAATTTTCTTTGCGAAATTTGTGGTACAGAACTGAAGTGCAAGAGATATTTGGTTCAACACAAGTCACGCATTCACGGCTTGAAAGCACGCATAAAAACCGGAGAATTTACGTGTGATGTGTGTGATGAAGGTTTTTCTTCAAAGAAAACTCTCGCAAATCATACTGCAAGCATGCACCGTGAGAAAAGGCAGTCGATTGAATGCCAAGAAGAAAATTGCGATCAGAAGTTTTACTTATTAAGCAAGCTTAGAAATCATTTAGCATGTGTTCATGGAATCCAGGACATGGAAGTTTGCCAAAATTTGGAATTCGTCAAATATGAAGGTACATAATAAAACTCCATTCTATATTATATATTTTTATGTTGTTCGCGAATATTCTCAGGTAAGTTATTTTGTTTGTCTTGCTTAATGTATATTTAAAGGTTTTGTTTTGAAAGTTCAAAATTTCATTCATTTTAGAGTGTACTGTAATTATAATGTTTCAAAAATTGTTTATGGCAAATAAATTTCAGGCTTCAGTTTGCTATAAAGCAAAATGTAATTTAAAAAGGAAAAAAATCTCATTTGTTAGTTCAAATACAATATACCATAATTTTCAGTCACATTACTTTTATCTACTAATTTATCTTTGTTAGATTGATTATTTCTGATGTATATATATATATATCTCTGTCTTAGATTTCAAGGATTGGTTAGTTGAGGAAGAAAAGAGAACAAGTACAAAGTACATCATTTCTTCAAAACAACATGGAAGTGGTTGTGAGTATACAAAATTTTCATGCAATAGAAGTGGGGTTTATAAGACAACCATAGATGACAGACAACGGCAATTAAAAGCTCAAGGGACAAGAAAATTAGGATTTCATTGTACATCCAGTATCAACGTCAAAGAACTTTCCTCCAAAATTTTGGTTTCATACTACAAGGAACATTATAAACATTCAAGGGACTTGTGTCATATACCAATCCCTAAAGCTGATAAAGAAATTATTGCAGGTATGTGCCAGTAATTCATTTTATTTTTTTAAAAAATGTTTTTCTGAAACTATAGTGTTTATTTTTTGTTAGTGTTGATGTACCATGAAAGTCTGTAGATCTTTCATTGTTGTGAAAGATGTAATTGTGTATTGTTATTTAATATAGTTGTGAAATGAACTCTTTCTTTGTCAGTAAAATTTGGGATAATGTTTTTGAAATATACATGAAATGGTTGACTACTAGGAGCAAATAATATTCTATATTATTTTAACATTTAAATTTTCTGTACTATGGACATATTGAAATAGTCTATATTCAGATAAAGGTTTCATAATTGACCTTAGCATTAGATCTGTATATATTATGAAACTACTATTTTCTGATAGATTACAAAATTATTAAAATGAAGTTATAATTTTTTTTTTATATTTTACAGGTAAACTTCTTCAAGGTGTTGAGAAGAAGAGGATTATAAATGATATAAGAGAAAGTTGTGGTGGGAAAATTGAGCCAAAACATCTACTAACCAGAAAAGATGTAAGTAATATTGAGCAAGAGTTTGGGCTTACATTAAACAGTAAAGGATCTGTGATAAAAAATGATGAAGCAAGTGTGTGTGCGTGGGTTGAAAAAATGAAGGAGGAGGAGGTTAACCCTGTACTATTTTTTAAACGACAAGATGATGAACATTCTGCCATTGAAAAGAAAGATTTCATGTTAGTTATAATGACAAAATTTCAGAGAAACATGCTAACTCGTTTTGGGGCTGATAGAGTGTGTGTTGATTCAACGCATGGTATCTCTGGATATCAATTTGAACTGGTTACCTTGATGGTGATTGATGAATTTGAAGAAGGTATACCTGTTGCTTTTTGTGTCATGTCAACTGTAGATACAAATAATCTTTCTTACTTTTTTAATTGTATTAAGTCAGTTTTACCGTCCTTGAGACCAAGCATTTTCATGAGTGATGATGCTGCAATGTTTAAAAATGCGTGGATAATTGTTTTTGGTCCTTGTGACAAATACTTATTGTGTGCTTGGCATGTGGACAGAGCTTGGAAAAATAATCTTACTTATTTGAAGCCCGAAATGAGAAAGGATATGTATCAAACTTTAAAGACATTAATGTACGAATTAGATGAAGGGAAATTTAAAGAAATGTTGTTAAATTTTCGGGAAATGCTGCAGGATGATGAGAATACTAAAAGATTTCAGGATTATTTTTTTACACACTATTTTTACAGACCTGAGATGTGGGCCTACTGTTTCAGGAAGGCAGCAAAAATTAATACTAATATGCATATTGAAAGTTTTCACAGGTCCTTGAAACATATTTACCTGGAAGGGAAGAAAACAAAGAGAGTTGATAAGGTTTTAAGTGAATTACTGAAATTGGTAAAAGATAAAAATTATGATCAGTTTATAAAATCTGTGAAAGGTAAAATAACTAAGAGGGCTACACAACACTTTAAGAAGCACAGAGAGGGAAAAAGCCTGAAAGCAACTTTCAGAGAGGTCTCCGAGAATAATTGGGAAGTGACTTGTTGTAACCATTCATATATAATCTCTAAAAAGCACACTTGCACCAATACATGTCTTATCGCCTGTCGCAATTGTGTGGTTTGTACCTCTGCTTATTCCTGTACTTGTCATGATCATGAAATTTCTAATTTTATATGTAAACACATACATTTCTTGAGAATTTCTTTAAATGAGGTTAAAAATTTTACTGGACCTCTAAAGAGCCCTGAAAATTCTGTATCAATTACATGTACTAATGAAAACATTTCAGGTCAATCCTATTCTGAGTTAAAGGAATCTGCTCGTTTATTACTCGATTCTTTACCAGATCACGATAAAAGTGCGCCCATTGAAGTTAGGCATTATTTCAACATTGCTAATAATTGTTTCAATGCTATTCGTCATTTATCTGTCACTGCGGAAAACAGTTTCACATGTCCCATTAATAACACAGAACCTGCAAATAAGAAAATATTAAAGCAGAAACGTTTTCACTCTGTTAAGAAACCCCACTTGAAGAAAAAGGTTAAATTATCTAAACCTTCCTCTGTAGAAATAGCAGAGAAGAAGGCAATTTTATTAAAGGAGGTTCATCATTCCCAGGATGGCTCTTTAGATCACCAATATTAATATGTATATTATTGAGATAGTTTTTGAAGTTGTTTCATGGCATTATGCAGGAGTAAGTGTTCAATAGTTATTTTCTACTGTGATTTGTTCAGGTTACCAGGGTCTTTCCGTTATGGCAGCCGTTCATTCTGAGGCGGCTGAACTGAGTAGGTCGTCTCACCAAGGGGTGAACGGACCCATTCATGTAACGTGGCCTGGTACCTGAATGTTCCTCCACAGGCTTCAGTAATTTGTGTGTCCACTGCTACTGGTTAATTTCTGATTAAACAAGGAGAAAGGGTTTGTGGTTTAGTGAGTAAGAGTCTCACACTACCCGAGGGATGCGGAACTCCCTCGGGTGTCCATGATGGATTCCACAGTTTCCCTCGTTAAAAAAAAAAAAAAAAAAAAAAAAAATTATCATAGGAAATAAATTTTTTAAATAAAACTAACAATTGTAGTATTTATTTTCAGACTTAAACCCCATACCTTGGTAGTTAAAATTCTTGCCTGAAAGTCTAGTGTCAAGTTCAAATCCCTGAACACATTTTATAAGTTATTATTTTAAAGCCTACAGGATTGAATATTCCAATTACTGAAGTTAATTGAGAAACCACATGTGTACAGTACTAGTAGTTTTGAGTCAAGTGAATAAAAGTCTACACCTTGCTGCTTTTGTTTGGTTCTTTATCTGCATACTTCATGATTTCATCTTTTTAGCTAATGTTTATTACAAAAATTTTTCCTTCTACATTAATATTTTCATAAAGGCTGATTTCGGGCTCAAAAAATTGGTTAAGCTGTCAAGTGTGAAGGAGAATTATTACTAAATTTCAATTTTTCACGAATTGAGCCCTGAAAAATCCTTTCAAAGCTATAAATGGAAGGAAAATCTGTTACTAAATTAAATTTTACTGAGACAGTGTTGAATCTTATAATTTTCGTCACAAACAGTATAGAAACTTTGCAGCGGGACCACGAGACACAGAAAAGGGGGGGGGGGGGGTGACTGCGTCAAAGCACGAATTACGACATGCACGATTAGAAAAAATTTGAGCGTATGTAGAATATCCACGTGTAGAGCTAATTAGAATCAGCTTTGCACCGCCTGTAGAAAAAAAGGACAATTATGAAAAAATAATTGGAATGTGTGTGTTAATGTGAGTTCGATTGGTTAGGCGAATTTGCCAGAAGCTTCAGATAACTGAATGGAAATCAATTTCCGCACGGACGAGCGTGTTCCAGTCAGCTCAAAAATCCCAAGAGGAATGGAAAATTCAAAACCCCGCTGAGAAATTCCACTAAGAGTAGAATGACTTTGAATTATTTGCTTTGGATAGACAGCCCTGCGCTCTGGAGGTTCGATGGGAACTATTAAATTTCATATTGCCGCGTTCACCCCTAGTGGGGACGTTGACCAATCACGTTTAAGCAGTGGGTCTGAGCGTATCTTGGTCTTGCGATCCCTAGCCGCCTGTCCCCTCCGCAGGGGTGATAAGACCAGAGGTTGGTTACTAGGGATGGGATCGAAATAACGTAACAGTTATAAATAACATGTTACCAGAATATAACTGTTCCCGAAATAACCTGTTACTGAAAGTACTATGTTATTTTTGTAACACCCAGCTGATAGTCATAACGCCGTTGTTTTCTTCACTACTGGCAGACAGCGAACTTAAGGAGCGCCGTGTTGGAAGAGTGAAGCTCTGTGCGCCCCTACCGGGCCAGTGTGAAACTAAATATAACAGGTTGAGCGGAACCTGTTAAATTTAACAGGTTACATTTAACGGAACGGTTTAGCGGAACCTGTTAAATTTAACAGGTTACATTTAACAGAACGGCTTAGCGGAACCTATTAGTGGGTAACAGGTTACGGCGTAACAGCGTTATATAGATGTGTTGCGACTGTCTGCAAGGCGTGTTTTACTCTCTTCTGTGTAGAATGATGATATATTTTATATCATTCCAAACAATAAATTAGATAGCTCAATCCAAATTTTCAATAATTTTCAGCAAAATTTAAATTTTACCAATTAAATAGAACTTAAGCACCCTATTCATTTTAAAGAAATTAAGATTAAATTATTACCAATTAGTATAAAAAATTCACATGCTGGAAGAGTTCTTAATTACAGTTCTAATATCCCAATTTTCAAAGAAAGGCTATGATGTGACAACTTGATCAAGACAGACTCAACACAACAATATAACGCTGTTACCCAGTAACAGGGTCAGCTAAACCTGTTATATAACGCTGTTACGTCGTTATAACCTGTTAAATGTAACAGATTCCGCTCAACCTATTATATTTAGTTTCACACTGGCGCGCTAGAGCGCACTGCGCTCCATAAGCTGTCTGCTCGACACAGGCTAGACCTTGGCGAATTTAATTTAACAGGTTATAAAAAGTTAGAGAAGGTTGTATTTAAAAATTTTAAGGAAAATATTCATGTTAAAAGTAATATAATATTGGTTTAATTTAACTAAATACCATTTCAATGCATTTCCTATGTGATCAATATTATGTAATCCTCAAGGAATAGAATTAAATATTTCAAGAATCAACTTAAACTTTTATTAATATAATAGCATAAGTTAGTCATACTTTCTTCCCATATTTTCTTTCAATAAATCAATTGTCTGGCATTATCTTCAATTATAAATGAATGAAGTTTTACTTGATTTATTTACTTTTACTGTTAATTAGTAACTTTAAAAGTCTTTTTTAATTTTGTATCAATAATTATTTTTATCCTTTTTAGTTTCCTTTTCCCTCCTTATCGTGAATACATGATATTATATTGTGATGATTTAACAACGTTCAGAGTATATTCCTTATAAAAATAAAGATAATTCTATACGTTCCTATACCATTTAGGTGTTTGGCGCTGATCATCCCAGAGAATGTTTCTGTCGATCATTAGAAAAATTATGTTCCTTCCTTCCCCCCTTTCAAGTCAAAAAAGGTCCTACCCTAAAGACATACAGAACTTGTAACAGTACAGATTATACCCTCATGTGTCAAATGTGATAATTAATTGCTGTTAAGCGTGAAATGACGATTAAGTTTAACAAACATGAAAAATGCAAAATGTTTGTTTGATTATATAAAGAACCGGGCCTCGCCCATTCAATATTATTATGTATCGGGCTATTATAAATACGGTGCCCATATTATTTTCTGCAGATCCGGGGACAGTTTTACAGATTGCATCTGTGTTATCATAAGCGTAAGTTTGGCAGCATGAGAGAGAGCATTCTCACTCCATCTATTGTTACAGCAGGAGTTTTTATTGTAGGTCATGACATTTTTGTTGATACAAAATTATTATTTCAGATACAGGACTCAAAACGTGTGTCCGCTTTTAGTTTCAGCAAATTCGTAAATCACTAATCAGATAAAATTAATGGTTTTATAATAGATTGTTGCGCGTAACCTAAATATCTGTCCTATAGTGTCAAGGCTAGTTTCTGGGGTCAAAGCCGAGAATACGCCTCGCAGCCGGGGACTGATTTCGGAAAACAAGGGTGGGTGATCTTCCTAATAATTTAATTCCAGGGAATCGTCGGGATCTCAGCTAGTGTTTAAAAATTTTACAAGCACTGTTGTTCGTAAAAGCCAGTCATGGATTCTCTTTCTCCGGGTATTTAAAATTGAGGTAATATATCCGAATGAAATTTTGAAAGTGAGGTATTGGGTCAAGAAAATAACTACACAGAGTTCTAAACAAAACGGAAGGTTCTTATTAATTTGCTGGGATCTTTAGCCTCTGACTGTTCGCGTGTGCATAGTCAGGCACGAATAACCACAAACACAAGTGATCACGAGATGAAAGTGTCAACGTCTCGTTGTATGAAGAGGACTTCTAGGCAGGACTTCAATTTCATACGCCTTAAGAGGTCTTGTCCGTTCTTGGTGAGTAATGCAGTCTAGTGGCGAGTAGTAGCAACTCACAAAAAGTGCACAGATTATTAGTAGTTATTTTAAAAATTAACAACAGCCAACGTAAAACAAAGAAAATAAACTAGTAAAACTTATTGCAATGGCTATTTTGTAAGCGGAAGAAAAACTGATAGCGTGTCAAAAGAAAAAAGGTTAAGGGTACGATAATGGATTCAGAGAAGGAATTCAAAAAATAGCAATAGAAGATTCTATATAATTCTTTAGACCTTTGACTGAAAGTTGTTTTCCTTTTCTGTTAATTAAAGTACAGTCACAAATTCAACGCAAGGCTATCTATTTTAGAAGTGAAATTCCCGCAAAAACAAAATTGCAGACAGTTCTGAACTCCTTTACTACTGGATGTAGTTCAAGAACACTGACACAATTGGAAGACCAACGATTTCATTATTCAATCAACATACTCAGATTGCTTGATTTGTTTATTTTTAAACTGTATGTGCGAACATTTTCTGGTGAGTTGATACTAGATCATTTACTTTACTACCCGCCACTCGACTAAATTACTGTACTTAGTACTTACCAAATTCGAGTAAGTTTTAGAAACGTGTCCCCAGGCTGCCAAAATTCTACCATCCCGTTTTTCTCAACAAAAGAGGCCATAAATCCGTCGGATTCGTCAAGCACGCTCGCTGACCCTTCATCGCCGCATCTCGACGGGTTCAAGCTGCCAACTTGTAAATAATTGTTTTGTATATTTAGTTTACACCAGATGAGCTTCAAAATCAGAAATGAGTCGCGTAAAAAGTACTGTTACTAATGTTTCATATTATTTTTTTCCGACTTATAGACTACTTTACTACTTATCCAAACAGTCAGATATTGTAACTAATTATAGTATTTTCTGTTGGAAAATTAGTTTTCCGGGTTGTATTCCGGAGCAGTAAACAGCATGACGTGACGCATGGTCTGGAGCTTTTTACATTAATTTTTGGGACTATTGTTGTGGAATGATCTGTTTCGACATGATTCATCGGAGTGTTGATGAACTTTAATTTCAAATCAATCAGGCAAATTGAAATAGTTATGAGTTGTAGATGCATGTTATTGACATGTTAAATGTTGTAACTTGGTTTCGTTTGGTAGTTTACTGTAGCGCACCTTAATCTATTGTGTTTTTAAAGCCGTAATATTTGATAATAAATTGTTTAAGATTTACATCAGTCAAACTGAGTAAATCTACCACACGGTCCTGATTAGATACGTTATCAAAACCATAACCTCCTGCCACTGTTGGGCTTGAATTAATAGTGTCCGTTGTTAGCTCATAAGCTCATGAAGTTGGTTTTATAATTCTGTTTTGAATAAATTAGAACCATAATAAGCCGACGTTTTGACGGGAAACAAAAAGACGTATTTCTTAAATTTCTGTGTTGCAGTTTATACATAACTGTAGGTCTTCATCAAACACAATAATATGTCCTGAGGAGAGAAAAAATTATCAGAAAGGAGGAACAGAGAAACAAAGATGATAAATGTCAATGATTTATTAGTAGAAATTCATAAACTTTGTTAAGTTTGATAATATCTTAATTGAAGGTAAAGTAATGAAAATTAATAATTTTAACATACCAATATATTATCTGAAATACGCATCTTTAAGATAAAATACTTTAAATTAGATTCTTTTTATTCTTTTCCAAAATTGTAGAACTTACCGATTTCATCTACTACTTTTGAATCATGAAAGTGAATTATTTCACAGCTTCCCCGATAGACATCGCGTCGGTACCAAGAAAGTATTTCATCCACAGATGTCAAATCACGTAAAACACACGTTGAGAAACAAACACTATTTCTTCATTTTTCTACTATCCGAAACATAAATTATCGGAACTCATATTTTCTCCGTTTTAATTTCATGGGTGTTGCTTTTTAATTCACGGTTTTGCACAAACTTTTCATTTAAATCTAATATAATAAGTACAGGAACTCAAGATTTAGTTGAAATCTTTCGGTTTTCCAAATTATAACTGCAAGGGAAGCTGCTTGTTAAATCTTTGCTTTCGATAACTCTGCTCAACAACGGATATCATAATCGAAGTTTTACTGTACTCGAGTGTTGATTGTCTCTTTATTATCTCGTTCAACGCTTTAGTGCAAAGTTTTCCAATTGACGATGAAGGAGCACATGATAACAATTGTTTGGTCTACACTAGAGATGAGGGATTTGATCCGAGATATGATTCAAAGAATTGGCTCCTTCTGCGGAGTGATCGTTGAATTGGCCTAAATAATATAATTTTTTACACATTTATTTATGGTATGACAACAAATAGGATACAGAGCGCACACCTAATCTATTAATATATTATTCTGATTTTTTGTGTCGTAAGCTGGTTCACGGTGATATTCTTCTGTTCCATGTTTGATAGTCTCTCTTCACTATAGTACAAAAGCTGGGTCATACTTTGGTAGCCAATCATTGTTGACTTGGCTCCTATCCACACAGTGGGCCAATACATCCATCGGCCAATATTTAAACGCCCCGTTTGACACTGCATACTTTGCTTGTGCATACTGGCATACTTTGATGTCCGGAGGAAACCACTTCCAGATCCAGCATTGGCCAACTCAATTTCCAGACCAAGGTCTGCATTGGCCCAACTTGGGCCACGGTGTAGACGGTACCTTAACTGTTTGATTCTGTCCATAGTCACGGACTTGTGATCGTAGTTTACACCGCTTGTTGCCATCAAACTCTCTCCTCACCAGTTCCAATCCTGATTGTGACCCGACCTCACCATATGACTTTCAGAATTCTTAGAAAAATGTTGTCATAATTTAAAATCACAAATATGATAGTTATTGATATGAAATACGTTAACAGTTGTATGTATGTACTTAACACAGAACAGAGGTCAGCGTCATTACCTGGTATCATAAAGGTCCCGGCAAGAGCATGAATTCTTGTATGTGTCTATTTCATTTTCAGCATAATCATCAAACCCGTTGCAGAGCTCCTGCTGCCATGTTTGCATGCAGAGTACTGGTAAGGCCAAATAGTATCTTAATATAGGTAGAGGAGCAATAGCAGCGCTTGAAACGTGTTTGTTATTCCCACTCCTCTTGGATCAACTCGCTCGTAGGTCCATAAGGGGAAATGTGAAAAGGCACTTTTTGTGTCCCGTAAAATCTATCTTAAAGCAATAAAAGGGAAATTAAATTGGATTATATTGACACAATAACTATTT
>JAEMUL010000208.1:0-11234 GCA_034510155.1 Eucriotettix oculatus | reverse complement strand
CTAAAAATCACTCCGTGGGCCATCTTTACCTCACGTCTTTACGCAATAAAACGCACGTGTTAAAAAATGTCATTCATATAATGTTTTCCTATTCAAAAACATACTCATAAACATCGGCATTCAACATTCTACGCAATATATAAATGAGACACCTTTACTCAATAGACGTAGATTAACATCCGAAATGGGGACCAGTGAGGCACGCTTAACAACTCAAGACTGCATACCTGCGCTATATTTTGCAGACGACAACAGAGACGCCCCTAGCTACAACGATCTGCTAAGAAACGCTACGAACCTCTTCTACCAGACAGTGTGTCGGAACCAACGAATATCAGAACCCACAGAGGACTATCCTAAAAAGCTCAAATCTAAGAATAGGCGCGACACTACTACGAGATAAAGATCTGAAATCTTTGGACAGTCGCCACAAAATTAATGTGACAAAACGCCCATCTTTCATCAAAATGACATTCGCACTAACGCTATTCCCTCAATAAAATACCTATCAAAAAATAATACTGGTCCTAGCAGGTCAAATACAATAAAATTTCCAACGTTCCATTGTTTTTTTGTATGAATTAAGAATTATGAAATAGATGCACTACTTCAAGTGTAAACATGCAGTTTTGCGGTACTCCTACCGTGTTGAGAACCGCGTTTAATTAATACAGAAGTTTACTTACATATTTCGACGCCTCTCTTACCTCCACTAAGACAGCCGACTATACTTAATTGAGAAAAAAAGAGGTGCAGCGATCCTTAGTACCAGGAAATGAGTCGGATGCAGCCCAGACAATTAAACCGACGTGGAACGTGAATATCTCCGCACACATTTTTTTTATCTAGACTCGATAGACATCGATCCCGCATCGAGAGAAGCTCAGTATGCGATTAGCTGTCAATTAGCGGTTGGGGGGGGGTCCAGTTACAGAATTGAATTTAGGGTGGAATGCGAGTCGTTCATCTGCCGTTTCGAAGTCACATGCGATCTGAGCGTGATGTAGTTAAGAGAAGTACGCTCGCGATGGAGCAGTCGCACTGCTTATTTAAAGCGAAACATATGATACTGCTACCCGTACCCTCTTCGCACGTTCAGACAAATAAATGAATTTGCTAGTTACTCATTTCATTTGTGATCTCTAGTGCACCCTCATCTCACTCGCATCATCTTTCAAATTCGCAAATATACCGAGCCCAGCTTATTTTATTATTTATTTTTTATATTGGTTTTTAAAAGTTTTTCCTAACTAAATATTTTATTTTACTTTAACTAACCACTTATCTCCTGTACTACTCTCTCCGTCTCTGCATTCCATTCTCTCTCCTACCTCTCATCCATCAATATTCAACCTTCATTCAATACTTCCTTCTCATGCGGCCATTCGTCCAAATGTCGCTGCACACCCACATACTCGTCAGCCTTTCGTTCTTCATGTGCAACAGTAACATCAGCACATCGCGTCGGTGTACCCCATCCTCCTACCTTCTCTCTTCTCATGTCTATTCTAGCTTCTGTCTGTCGTGGGCCCTCTCTGGGTTTCTCTTCCTTTCTCCGTCCCGTTTCGCTTATCTTTCTCACATCTCCCCTTTCACTTCTATCCTTCTTTGTTCCTTGTGCAGGGTGTATCCGTCACTCTTCATTCTTCTTCTTTCCTTCCTCTTCTCTCTCCTATCTTTCCTCCTTCTTTCCATCTTTCTTCTATCTATCCTCTCTTTTTCATTTTCTTTCTTTTTTCTTTTTTTTCTTTCTTTCTTCTTGTTTCTTCCTTTCTTCTTCTTTTCTTCTTCTCTCTTCTCTTCACTTCTCTTCTCTTCTTCTTTCTTCTTCTCTCCTTCTCTTCTTCTCTCTCCTTCTCTTCTTCTCTCTCTCTTCTCCTTCTCTTCTTCTCTTCTCACTCTCTCTTCTTTCTTTCTCTTTCTTCCTCTTCTTCTTCTTTCTCTCTTCTTCTTTCTCTCTCTTCCTTCTTCTTTTCCTTCTCTCACTTTCTCTCTTTCTTCTCTCTCTCTCTTTCTTCTCTCTCTCTCTTTCTTCTCTTCTCTCTCTTCTTCTCTCTTCTCTTCTTTTCTTCTCTTTCTCTCTTCTTCTCTTTCTCTCTTCTCTCTTCTCTCTCACTTCTCTTCTCTTCTTCACTTCTCTCTCTTTCTCTTTCTTCTCCTTCTTTCTCTCTCCTCTTCTCATTCTCTTCTTTCTCTTCTTTCTTCTTCTCTCTTCTCTCTTCTTCTCTTTCCTTCTCTCTCTTTCTCTCTTCTCTCCTCTTCTCTTCTTCTCACTTCTTCTTTCTCTTCCTCTCTTTCTTCTTCCCTCTCTTTCTTCTCTCTTACTCTCTCTTCTTTCTCTTCTCTCTTCTCTCTCTTCTCTTCTTTCTTCTCTTCTCTCTTTCTTCTTCTTTCTCTTCTCTTCTCTCTTTCTTTCTTCTTTCTTCTCTCTTCTCTTCTTCTTCTCTCTATCTTTCTTTCTCATTTTATCTCTTTCTTTCTTTCTTTCTTTCTTTCTTTCTTTCTTTATTTCTTTCTTTCTTTCTTTCTTTCTTTCTTTCTTTCTTTCTTTCTTTCTTTCTTTCTTTCTTTCTTTCTTTCTATTTCTTTCTTTCTTTCTTTCTTTCTTTCTTTCTTTCTTTCTTTCTTTCTTTCTTTCTTTCTTTCTTTCTTTCTTTCTTTCTTTCTTTCTTTCTTTCTTTCTTTCTTTCTTTCTTTCTTTCTTTCTTTCTTTCTTTCTCTCTCTCTCCCCTCTCTCTCTACCTAAAACATAGCGGTTGAGTGGAAAGTAAAAGTACGAGGTAATTCCCTGCGTGTAACTTCCCGTTCTGCGTGGGAAGTCTCAAGGATTATTTACTCCTTCCCTTTCTCTCCTTTTTTTCCGTCTTTTGGGCGACGTGCTGCATGAAGATGGTCCAGAAACTGACAACTGCCTCTTTAATAGTATTGAAAGAGAATTTTGAAAGAGAAGGGAGGGAAGTGCTAAGGGTTAAATGGGCGTCGTCGTAAGCTTGTTATAACAGTTCCGCCGCCCACGCAGGCCGACTCTGTTGAGCTTCTAATCCGGGCCCCGAATAAAACTGCCAGAGCGAACTTAACTTAATCTCGACGAAAAGAAAACAATTTCATTCAAAGAGCATAACAAGTATAATAAGATAAGGCTTCATGTCAACGGGTCGCTGTTCTGGTTCCAAGAATGGAAATAAGTTCATTCACATTAATTATCGTGCATGTCGCGATGTACGCCGGGAAGCTAGACAATCCGCACGATTTCCGCGTAAGAGGAGTCGTCGGCCAAGCAGGCTCAACAAACAAAACTACGCCGTATTAGTACCACGGTGCAAAAGCACATCAAATGTAATAGCGTAATATATCATCCAAAACAAAATTGTTAGTATTTAGATATTAAACTGGGGGAGATTTTATAGCTATATTCGTGAACGCAGAGGGAATTGTGAAAAATTAGATATCTTAAAAACTGACGGCACGGATCTAACTTCAGATAGAGAAAAGGCAAATGTGCTGAACGAATACTTGGTTTCTGTGTTTACCAAATGTAACGGTACATACACGGCAACAAAATGTGACTCCACATCCGTAAAACTTCCATATCACGGCAAAGGCAGTAAGAAGGAGAATTAATAAATTAAAAAACAAAAAATCGCGCGGTCCAGATGAAATCTCCACAGGAATAATTAAACTGGGTGCGGGGGAGGCAATTATTCCGTATTTAATAAGGCTATTTAATATATCCATAAATAACTCAACTCAGTCAACAGACTACAAAGCGGGAATAATTGTACCTGTATTTAAATCTGGAAATAAAACGGACATACGAAATTATAGAGCTATTAGTCTAACCTCAGTAGTATGGAGCACTTAATAACTACGTACATTCGGGATGCACTTGAATCTAAAGGGTGGTTCTTTGAAAACCAACATGGATTTCGATCGGGTTTTTCGTGTGAAAGTCAGATAATCAATTTGTTTCAAGATCTAGCAGATCCTGCTGTGGTAGAAAAGACGCCATTGTTATTGATTTTGCAAAGGCTTTCGATGTAGTTCCTCGCGACATCTTCATGATCCAGAAGTTAGATGGGACACAGGAATAGTTCTCTGAGTGCAAGAAACCTTAAAAAATAGGCTACAAATGTCAAAGTTGGGAAAAAAACTCGGATCTGCAACATGGGGAGTCCCCCAGGGGTCAGTTATTGCCCCATTATTGTTTCTCATGTTTATTAATGATTTGCCTAATAAATATAAATTCTAAGGTCCGACTTTTTGCAGATGACTGTGTAATTTACAGGGAAATAACTGGGGAACAAGACTCCGGAGATGACTTACATACTCTAAGTACATGGGCTAAGCGAAATAAAATCAAAATCAACAATAAAATACGCGTTCTATATGCCTTGATATATAAAATAGATGGGCAACAGTGACCCATTATAGAAGATGTAAATACCTAGGCATTTATTTTAAGAATAATCTAGGGGGGAAGGTAAACTATGCTACAAGGAAAGCGTGGAACACCTTGCACTTTGCCATGAGAACACTCAACAAGGTGAATGCGAAATCTAAACAGATTTGTCATTAGTACACTTGCCCACTTATGGTGCAGCATGTACCTGGGATCCGTACAGGATAGGGCAAATAGAATCCTTAGAAAGGGCGCAAAAAGAGCCGCAAAATTCGTACAAATAGGACCTGGGCATGGATGGGAACGAAAAGGTAGAGCGACTAGGGTGGGACACGCTACAGACAAGAAGAGAAACAGCTAAGCTACTTCCTCTAACATAAAGAAAATGTCGACTCAATCTAAGTTTAGCGTAGTGCAGTGACGTCATCAGTGCTGCCAAATCTCTAACAATATACTACAGTGAATTATATTTCCAGTATTTTTTTTCAGCCAAAAACAATACTATTTTTTTAAAAAAAATCATTTCTATTAATATTATTCCACTCTTATTTATTTATATTGAATATAATTATACTTTCAACTATAGGTTAAATATGGTCCTTATTACCAGTTTATTAATTATTCTTTAAGATCTATGTATCTGCCACCAGGGGGCGGGCGGGGGTTGAGGGGCATCTGACCATTTGTAGATTTAATAAATACAAGAAACAATTTATGTTTAATTTTAGGATACATGATAAGATAAAACAGGCCAACATTAACGGCATTTGAAGATCTAGAAAACGCCTTTAATAATGTGAATTGTGACACACACTATTAGGGATTTTGGAGAGCACTGGAATGAAATATCGAGAAAGGAAGCTTATACATTGCCTCTACAGAAGACAGTAATTAGAAAAGAAGATCAAGAAACGAAAGTAGAAATCAAGAAAAGAGTAAAAACAAGGATGCAGTCTGTCACCCATGCTGTTTAACACACACACACACACACACACACATATATATATATATATATATATATATATATATAACAATCTAAATACTACACTCATGAAAAAGATTCAATTCGTTGTATTTGTGTACGCGGCGCGGCTTTTTCAGGGCGATTAAATAATAATAAAAGGACCTGGCTAAGATAAGTCCGGTCGATATATATTTAATTTGATCGAATAATTAACTATGAAAGTCATATTGAATATTAAAAAGTAAGGATTATAAAATTTAATTTAATAGTGTTGTGACGGCTATTTGTTCGTTTTTATTTTTCAGAAATAACCGATGATTTAGTGAAGGCTGCAGAACAAAAGTCAAAGTGGATTATTTATTTATACCATTATTCGCATTTTCAAATATATATATATATATATATATATATATATAAGGTGCCAATACTAATTCAAATGGGAATATTAAAAAAAAGTGAAATCAGTATTGCGAGTTGAAGACATATTAGAGGGTGGGGTGTAATGGACGCTGGATTCGAGTTACACGCTTATGAGGAAAGGGAGTATGGGAGGAGGGAGGGAGGGTAATTAGTGGGAGGCTTGTAAATGGAGCGGACCATCAGAGGAGGAAACACATTTCAATTGCTAAACGGAGAGTAGGGAGACAACCTGACATGCTGATGAGGCGCCATTAACAACCCTTGTAGAACATCCTCGTGGGTTACAGCGTCACTACCACAGTGCATCTTGAATAGCTAGAGTGACGTCATCACCACTCCTCTACCTCCATAAGAGCCCATGTAAAATCATTCTTAAAGCAATAAACGACAAATTAAAGTGAATTATTTATCGACACCATACCTTAGTGTTTACAAATCTATAAATCTATTAGTTCAAATGGGAACATTAATAAAAGTGAAATCAGTATCGCGAGTTTGATGCGAAGTAATATCAGCATATTTATCAAATAAATGTTAAATATATATATATATATATATATAATTTTCTATTCGCAAATGTTGGAGGAAAATGGAAATTGTTATTTTATTGTGTCTAAATTCTGATAATAATAAGGTATTTCTTATATGCTTGGGCCTTATTGAATTTTAAAATTGAAACACTATCTCATTAAATTATTTAAATTTCACATTTTTTAATTACTTTGATAGAAAACCAATTATAAAAATTAAAGCTCGCTTATGTTGGATGAGAATGGAAATTGTTTTCCTAGAATCTGAATTCGGAAAATAAGATTATTTTTTTTTGTAATATTCTTTAGGTAAACCGACGTGAAGAGACATCTAGCTCAGGATCCCTACAACACTAATTAGACTTAGAAGGTAACTTGTTCAGAATTTGATTCACTATCTGCTGTCACTAAATCATCGATTATTTCAGAAAATACACCTAAATTAAAAAAAAACGAGAACAAAAAGCCATGTTATCATTATTAAATAGAAATTTATAAACTTTACCTTTTCAAATTAATTTTAATAGTTTATTATTCTATTAAATTAAAAATATATCAACGGGACTTATTATGTCAATCAGGTTCCTTTATTTAATAGTGCTGAATAAGTCGCGCCGTGTACATAAAAAATTATAATTTCGTAATTTGAATTTCTATAATTATTTATCTATCAAAATGTGTAAATAACGTATTGTAATGTCTTACGATGAATTAAAAAAGGGTTACATATTAATAATTCAATGAGATAGTGTTTCATTTTCCAATCGGCCCAAGCAGATATAAATTACCTCATTATCAGAATTCTGAAGGACAACTTTAATTAATATTTTTGATTATAAATGATTTAAATGTTACTTTTTTCAGAAAAATACTTTTTTACACCCCACAATATTAATCAATATCAAAAATGATACTAAAAATAGGTAAAAATGTACAGCTCCACATATTAATGTAGAAAGAAAAAATATGTTGAAGTACGTAACTCAAAGAACATTTTCAAAACTGCCTAAGTTTAAGAATAATTTTCAAAATAACTCACAAAAAAAACAAGTTTACAAAAATCAGATTTTTCATATTTTGCCACATATGTTTGTATTTTTAACACTGTTGAAATTTCAGCTCAGTATTAATCCGTTTAAAGGAATTTCAAATTTCAGTCCCCGTGTACTTTTAAGAGTGATTTTTATTTTGTAATGATAATAATTTTTCCTTACATATGTTAATCAGTCACATTAATAAGGAAAACTATAATTTAATTTTGATTCCAAATTTATTCAGCATGAGCTTTTGGCACTGCTATAGTTATCTACAAAATTGAAATACAATTTTTTTTAAACATAACTTTTTTATGAATTAGTATAAATACATAACACTCTAAAATAAATTAGGTTTATCTTCAATACATACCCTCATGTAATTAAGTAATTTCTCAATTTCTGCATTGATTTTACGTGACTGTGCTGCCAATACACAGAGAATTTATCAAACCTCGGAGTTCCAGAAGTTCAAGAATTACAAAAAAAGAACAGATTATCACACATTATTTTAAACACGCAAGTAATAAAACAGATGATAATGAAATAGTATTTGTACAAGAAGCAAGCAATAATACAAAGAATTTTTCCTTAACATACATTGAAATATTAAAACCAAAAATAGAAAATCTTTTTTGCAAAGTAATGGTATTTATAAAATAAAATTTGGATTAAAGCCAGAAAAAATATAAAAAATTATTTAACTGATGTAAAATGACCGGTGGTGATTTATGGATCAGAAACTTTGACCCTAAGGAATTCAGATGTAAACACCCTCAAGAGTGTTTGAACGACGTATATTATGAAGATGACGACGGAGAAAGGATGGACAACCCATCGGAGTTAGATAAGCTGATTCAAGGAAAGGACTAGTTGGGTTATGTGAAGAGAATGGTAGGAGAACGGATGACAAAGATTTAGATTTATTGTTGTTACCATTAATCCTCGATTGAGGAAATAGGATACGTTATACATTAAAAATTAAAAATGAACAAAATAAAGTATATAATTAAAGACAAATAATCTTAAAATAATTTAATAAAAAAATGTGTATAGAAAAAAGTCAATATAAACACAACATGGACACACGATGTCACACACACACTGGGAAACACAAACAACCACACACTGAGAAACACGCAATGGAGTTTTGAACTACTTGGACCAGGAAGGAAACTGTCCTTGCTCCAGCAGCAGCAGCGCCATACATGAAACAAACAAACAAAGGAGCAGAAAAAACGGAATAGAAATTTTGAAGATATGTGATGTGCTATTTTACAAGGTTGGCAGCAGCTCATTCAACACTTGCAGCAGCAGGAACCTTGATTTAAATACTAGAAGGACGATTAAGAAAATCCTGTACCACAGAGTAAAACGCGCCATTTAATAGAATAGTTTTACTCTGCTTCACGAAGCTTTTGTAGTTACTATTTTTAACCTGTGGAGCAAGGCTGTTGTATAGAATTATCCCGGGGGAATTGTGAATACTTTTCTGGTGTATGACAATGGGGGCGCTGCTTGTCCTCAGGACCTTAGAGCTGAACCTCTGACTGATTTCTGGTCGCGTATTCATGAAACTCGCCATTTGTTTGAAACAAATTAGTGTTTCGCTTTACAAACTTTAATATTTCATAAATATATACAGGCTTTGTAAAGTATTTGCAAACTTTTGAAGAAAGGTATGCAACTCCTTGATCTAGAATTCGTGCTAGAAAGTATTCTAATTGCATGCTTTTGCAACTTAAATATTTCATTACTCCTGGAGCAGTTAGAGACGCCATAGATCATAATTGAATGAAAATACGCGAAATAAACCATTTTGACGTACTTTTTGTCAACGTGTTGCATTAGTGTTCTGAGAGAATAACAAGCTGAACTCCAGCAAGCAGATCTCCCATGGATGGTCATTCCACTTTAATTTATCGTCAATCCGAAGGCCGAGGAAAGGCTCAAGCATTAGCTGAGAAGTTGTCTACGGGTCTGTCTATTCCTAGCATCAGCACTAAACTCAACTAACTTAGTCTCATCTATGTTGAGGGATAATTAATTCACGTTAAACCAACTATTTAGACCATTCAGAGCCTTGTCTACTTTCTTAATCAGATTATCGAAGCAATAATTATATTTGTATCATCCGCGTAGAGAATCGATTTTAGAGGATTTACGTATCCTGGAAGTTGGTTTATGTACAGAAGAAAAAGTAAAGGCCCAAGAATTGATCCTTGAGGAACTCCACATGTAATAAATTCCCAATCGGATAAGTGAAGTTGGCTTTTTTTGGTTTCAATTACTACTTGTTGTTTGCGGTTTGTAAGATACGATCTTAGTAAAAGTGACGTATTTCCCCGAAGAGAGAATAGTGAAAGAAATGCGTCATAGTGCAAGGTCAAAGGGAAGACCAAGAAACAGGCGGGTGGATGATGTAATTTCAGACTCGAGAAAAAATGGAATACGAGGATGGAAGAGAAGTGCTCATGATCGAAGAGATTATAAGGGAAGCCAAGGGTTATTGGTTGTATTTCACTTACTAAATTTTTTGTAGTGCTAAAAGAGAGAAAGACGGAAAAGATAAAATTCCGACAAAAGAAACCTCTATCTGTTTCTCTGTGTCTCTCTCCCTCCCTCCCTCTCTCTTTCTCTCTCTCATGCTTGATATCTTAGTTTCTTTTTGTTAACACTCTGTTTATATATTACAGAAACGCAGTTACCATAGGTAATTAAATAACTTTCACAAAAAATGAGGAAACGACTTCTTCACTGTTTAAGTTTAAAAGTGGGAAGGTAAGGGGGTTGGGGGAGGAAATCCGCTGGAGAATTAGAGAGAATGATAGAGAGAAAGAGAGACAGACACGAGGGAGAGAGAGAGAGAGAGAGACTACGGTCCCTTCAATTACGGTGATGTGATACGACACCGAAATCCGGGTCACAATCAGCTCAGCTCTCGGATATTAATTGAAATCCGAATCGATACGATCGCGATTGTTCTCCTTTGCCATAATTCCATTCTCTCTCTCTCTCTCTCTCTCTCTCTCTCTCTCTCTCTCTCTCTCTCTCTCTCTCTCTGTTGGCTAGACTGCGCCACTCCTACAGAGCGACCGAGCTTATTAATTCCGCGTTACTGCAACCTCTGTCGGCCATTAAAACTCAATTTGGAAATGTTGCCGGTTTGCTGCGGGGTGCTAGAAACATTTGCTGCCCCCCCTCTCTTCTCCTTCAAACCACAAACAAATTATTTCAGGTGCGTTCTCTCTCTCTCTCTCTCTCTCTCTCTCTCTCTCTCTCTCTCTCTGTAACCAAAACTGTATACATGTTTTCAATCTCATGCAGGGAGAATGATGAGTCAAGCGCTGCGGGAGTTTTCTCGCAGGTGCTTCTAGCCCAGAGTGACTGCGGGGCTTACCTGATCATGTCGGGGATGCCTCCTGCACTCTCTCTGGGTATTTTTTATCAAAGTTCTCATATATGCCGAGACACCTTCACCTATTTTAGGAGGTATATGTACCGGGGTCAAAGACCTTGGGCATATGGCAAGAACTGTCCGCCGATCCCATTGGATCAGTCGGCCAACTGCCTCCTGAAACCGGTGGAGACACGGAGAAGGGAATGCTGCGTCCCCACAGCAAACTCGTCTCCCGTCATTCGGAAGGGCGTGAGAATAGTACCCAATGCCCGACCTACCTGATGCAGGTTTTCTAGGGTTTTCCCTGCATCTCTTTAGGTGAAACACCGGGTAGGATCCTTAAACCATAGCCCGGGGGCCCAAGTTAACCCTTGGCTACCTTGCTCTACCTTCCGCATCCCCCCTTTTCAATTCCCTTCCTATGCTATTAAAGGGGAGTTGCCTGTTTCAGGATCACCCTCATGTAGCCTGTTAACCCAAGAAAAAA
>JAEMUL010000207.1:0-11265 GCA_034510155.1 Eucriotettix oculatus | reverse complement strand
TGTAGTGTTTTCCCCGCTACCAGTTTGGTTAGAAGATGGTTAACTGCAAAGTAGATGGAAAAAGCGGGCAGGAACACCACAGTATTTTAAAGGATGCGCTGTTAGGAGTTCCCTTGGAAACTCTCGTGAGGATATCAGGTTTGAAGATTGCGAACAGCTTAACCTGTTTTTAGAATAAGTGTATAATGAAGAATAAATTTACATCAAATAATACAAATTTAGAGTTTGAGCTTCTGCTACCGCTTCAGCTGCCGCTCCCGGGCTTGCATCCTGGTTTTGTTGCCCTCTCCCTCCAGAATGACTGCTTCTGGGGGTTGTTGATATTCTGGGAGGGATGAGACAACCAATCTGGTCGTTCCGAACGAAGGAGAAATCCCCTTCAAAATCACCGTAGTTGCAGTGCACGTGCCATTTCCCCTGCGCTCGCTTTGCATCAGCATGCAATTCGATCGCATGCTGAAAATGTCAGTGACAACACATTCCACAGATCACGCCATGAAAGCCCGGTGTCAGCTTTGATTCTGCAGAAGCTCAAAACAAGTCTTTACAACATAATAATTTTACATTTACATCAAAACATAAGCGCAAATAATTTCAACTACACTACACCACCACCCTTGTTTAAAGTTCAACCAGTAGGGTGAACTTTGTCCCTATCTATATGGGTTAGTGTTACTTCTAACTTTATGAGGTTTGCTTTGACCTTCCTTCTCTACCCTAATAGAGTCTGGTAAACCATTTTCTGTTCCTACAATGGATTGGTTAAGTGTAGTTGTTACATTTGTTACATTTATATCTGAATTCCTATGAATTACTTTATTACTATCAGAAATATTTGAAATATTAAGACAACAGTGGTCGACTGTATCTTGCCAACAATTTATAGGATTAATTTTATCCAAAAACCAAAACAAAATTTTACGAATACGTCTACTACAACAACATAAACAGCAACACATACAAATGGATATTGATAATACTGCCAAAATTGAATTTCCAATGTTTAAATGAGCATGTAACTTATAATAATCTAATTGCTCATGTTTATTAATTAATTTTTCTACTTCTTCTACTTTAGTGCTTGCTACACTCAGATCATCTGATGAAGTCATTACATTAATCACAGGCGAATCCAATTGTAACTCATCAAAATCTTCTTGTTTCTCAAATTTTAAACAACAATAATATTTCATTTCAATCACTGGTGAGAAATCTCCTGTTACATTACTTATTACCACGTTAGAGGCATATAAAATTTCTCTAGACGTAAAAGCCTTACAAGTTGTATCTAAAGTTAATCTGCCTTTATCTTTAATTTCGAGATGTTTAGTTACACCATGGCATAGTACGGTTAACTTTTCTAATTTAGGTGACACAAATAACCATTGATTACCGTTTGACAGCGGAATCCATAGTGTTTTTCTTAACCTAATTACTCTAATGTTACAGTCATTTGGCATCGTTGTTGTTGATGGATGCAACAGACTAATCTCACAGTCTTCATTAGGTACAAATGTGTGAATAGGTACATTTTCTTTGCATATATATTGAATTTCATTAACCTTGAAACATTTACTCAATTCAAACAGAGTCATCTTACCATGTTGTTTTCTAATTGAATCACTAAAAATAAATTCCTTACTGGGGTTTATAAATGTATAAGTATTCGTTCCTTTATAATTTGGAAAGGGTATTAGCTTATAAAGATGGTATATAGTTGGAGATAGGAAAGGGATTTCTAACACATAAACCAAGAAGTCTTTATAGGAATAAATATGAGGAACGATAATTTGGGATAGTACATTAAGTGGAAAATTCGGATAGTCCAGTCCTCTTGGCAGATCTTGATCATTTAATAAATCTTTTATTTTTTCTATCGTTATTAACTGGGGTTGGAGTTGACCCAACTGGGCATGGGCGAATGCTTCTAACATTAACTCAAACGCATGCTGGCATTCATCTATTCCTAGATGAATAGATCTCAAGTATGCATTTAATTCACTCAAACTTTGCAATTCTTTTTCTATTCCCCCAATTTTACTAATTGTATAATTTTTTAATGTTATGGCACGACCTTCTGGTATTGACGGTGTTGGTATGGTGTGTTCAACAGAATTTGTAAACGTAAGTTTATCAACGGGTAGTTTGAAACTGTCAGCAAATTCTGAACAAATTTGTCTTATTTTATTGGCTCTATTTAGATCTTTATTAAGTTAAGAATAGCGCACAATGTGCATATTTTTTTTTGTGTCCTATTTACAGATTTCTGTCATGGATATTGTCCTGTTTTTACACCACATGAGATGATATCTGTCGCATGTTTTGCCGCAGATCTTGCACCTGCATTTTTCTTCTGGTTCGTGAAACGTCTCTCTCTGGCATATACGGTGGTGGAACCCGTGCACCGCGAATCTCGTCACTGTGTGTCGTAGGCTGTATCCGGCTTTCGTCCAGTCTCTGCATATCATTGCATCGGTGGAGTAGAAGTCTATTTGTATCTGTCGTTTCTTCTTGTTTAGTTCTTGCATTAGTTCTTTATATGCTTCGGTATTCGGTAGGAGCAGGTCTTGACGGAGTTCTTCCACGAAGAATTGTTCCTTAGTGAGTTCATACGTGAGTCTCGAGGGAGTATACTTAGATACGCTTAGAGCCTTTTTTAGGAAGTTCGATTTCGTTTTTTCTATGTCTTCTAAATTTTTCATTTTTAGTTGCTCCCATATTATCTCTATTCCATAAGTTATAATTGGAGCAATTTTGAGTCGGAATAAGGTGATGGCTGTGTTTATTGATAAATTTCTTAAGTTTTTGATGCTGTTTGTAATCGCTTTTGCCGCTATTATTCTTTCTTTTAGGTGAAGGTCATATACGTTTCCTTTGCTTTGCAGCGTGATACCCAAGTATTTAAAGTTCGATACTGATTGCAGTGGTTTGTTTTTATATATGATGACGTCATTTGCTGCTAGCTTGCCTCCTCTCCTGAAAGTCATTTTTACAGTTTTTTTCTCGTTTAGCTCTAGGTCATTTTCGTTGGCCCATTTTGCAAGTTTGTTAAAAGCGGCCTGGGCGCTTTCTAGGGTCTGCGATACAATTACCATATCGTCGGCGTATGCGTATATTTTGACGTTTTCTGTGGCAATTTGTTTCGGTATTTCAGCTGTGACTATTATGAATAACAGAGGACTCAGTGGATCCCCCTGAAGCACTCCGTTTGACTGTTCTATCGGCCCCGTTTTCGAAACATTATTGTCTATTTCTATTTGATTCTTTGCAAGAATATTTTGTATGAGTCTTGTAATTTGGTTTCTGCCGGTGATTTCTTCTATTTTCTGTATTATTAATCTCCTGTTTAATAGATCGAATGCCTTCGTGTAATCTATGAATATGGCGTGTAATTTTCCTTTTGGTTGCATCAGTGCAGTCGCGATATCTTCCTGCAGGCATTTCACTGCGTGGATTGTGGATTTTCCTTTAGTGAAGCCAAATTGTTGTTCTGGGATTGCGTGGTTTGTCATCTTTCGCAATCTTTCGGTTAGTAAGCTCGTCAGTATTTTTAGTGCTGTGCACTCAAGGGCTATCCCTCTATACGAGTTTGGATCTCTCGTATCTCCTTTACCTTTATATAGTACTTTCATTGTTGCTAGCCTCCACTTATTTGGGATGTTTCCTTGCCTTAAACATTCGTTGTATAGTTCTGTCCATGCATGCGCTAGAATATGTGCCGTATCCTTTATATGTTCGTAGTATAACCCATCTGGGCCGCATGCTTTTTTGTTCTTTGTTCTTTCTATTTGCTTGCGGACTTCTTCAAAGGAGAAAGGATGAGTTGTCTCTGTTCCTACGTCCCCGTCTGTGATTTCTGGTCTTGTTTCCTTGTTCTGCAATACTTTTTTGAAGTGTTCTTCCCATTTGTCTAGTGGGACGTCTCTTGGATAGTACGGCTGCTTTGGAGAAGTTGCTTTGTACCATTTCTGTTCAGCTTGTTCAATGAGTTTTCTCTCTTCTTCTGCCTGGTATATGTCTTTATGTTTTTTCAGTATTTGTTTATACATTCTCCTAGATATGTTATACTGTGTTAGTGCGTCCTGCGTTTGTTTTTGTCTCGCTCTGTGGAGAGCTGTAATCGCTGTTTTTCTTGCTCTGTAACATTCTTGTTTGAACCACGGTTTTGCCTTCCTTTGTTTTCGTTCATTTCTTACTATTGACTGTTTTATTTGTTCCTCGATTTCCTTGAATCCTTCATCTAATTTTCCTTCTCTTATTTTTGACATCGCTCTATTTGTCTCTAGTAAGTTTAGTTTGTCCTTGTCTATTTCTCTTGTCAGCTTTATAGCTTGTTTTATGGGAGTTTCTTTTCGGTGTTTGCCTTTTAACCATATATAGGTGCATACCGGTATGTGCTTTCTTGCTGGGTTATCTCTTATTATCTCCTGGTGTGTCTTGTTGCAATTTGTGAATACGAGGTCTATTGTGCTACTTCCGTTTGGTCCTAGGTAGGTTTTATCTTTTTTCTTATTTATCAGAGTTAGTCCTTCTTTTTCTATGTGCTCTATTACGGTCTTTGTTTTCTGAGTAGGTGTGTCTATTCTGCAGTTTAGATCTCCCATTATAATAACGGCATCTTTTCCGTTTGTCTTGTTTAGGGCGTGGGTTATTTCCTCTATGATTTCCTCTGCTTTATGATCTGGTTGGAAGTATACATTTAGTACGGTACATAGGTTTGTTCTTACCAATAGTGTGTTTTTTGTATTTTGTAGTACCTGGAAAGGAGCTAAACTGGGTTTTATTAGCATTGTTATGCCTCCTTTTGGCCTTCCTCTTTCTCCTTGAGTTGCATACGAGTGTACTGAGTAGAAGTTTTTTTTGCTCCATTGGGTTGTTAGGAAGGTTTCTGTGAGGGACACTATGTCGTATACGTCAAAAGTCTCTTCTGGTATCATGTTTGTTGCATTTTTCAGTCCTTCGATGTTCCATAGTAGTGTCTTTATTCTTACTTCTTTTTCTTGCGGTTTAATGAGTGAGACTTGTCTTTCTTCTTGTGAAACAAAAGGGCCGTACGATTATACCCTCTGGCCAGAAAGTTGTATCTTCGGCAATTTTATAATGTTTAAAGTCGACCCCGACTTTAAACGCCTTGTTCTTTCCCAAGACTTTCATTTCCTCCGTTTCAATTTCGCCATCTATCCCGTTTTCTTGTAGGAAATTTTGTAGCATGTGTTCTGTGGTAGTGCAATGCAGTCTCCCTATGTATAACCATGCTTTTTTCGTGGCCGCTTGTAATTTATTGTTCTTCTCTGTTATTTGTTTTGATCCTGTTATTTTCTCAGTTTTTTGCAGTCGCTCCCTTCTCGTCACCAGAGCGTAAGTAGTTTTCCTTTCTTGTATTTTCGTGTTACTAGGTTTGATTTCGCTGATAGTGGGCACTGTGTCTATTGTATTATATTCTTGTGTCTCTGTTGCTTTTCCTACTTCCTTGTGTAATTCCTCCTTTATCATCATTTTTATGTTTTCTAACATGGATTTCATATGCATATTTACTTTCTCTACAATTTTTCCTTCCAAGTCCTCGATTGAGTGTTGTTTACTTCCGGTAGATGTCTCTTCTTCTTGTACTGTGGCAACAGATGTCGCTAGTTGTCTGTCTGTACTTCTCTCTTCCGTCTTGTCTTTCTCCTTTCTTTGTGCAGACATAACCTCATCTACGTTTTGCATGCATTCCTCATTTCTAGCATTTGTCACTGATTTTAGTCTTTCGAAACAGATTCTTATGATACTTACTGCTTCTAGCAGATCAGTCCTCGCTTCTTTCTTCATGTAGCCTCTTTCTTCGGCTATTTTTTCGATATTTTCGAGCGCGCTTGCGAGTCTCTGTTCCGATTCGTCCGCCATCTTGTAATATTATCCTCTATTTAGATCTGCTATGTGGTCAAGTCTCAATTTGTCGCGTAATAACCTAACCCTCTGTTCAACCCTATTAGGCGGTAAAGACACAAATTTTCTTTGTTGTTCATCTTGTATTAATTTAGTTGGAGGTTTTTGCAATTTTGGTATCTTATTTAATATAATGGATTCAGGAGTTACATTTACTACCAGACATGGAAAAGTTTCACTGTCACATTTAACTAAGCTTTCCGAACAAAATATACCTGGCTGTATTTCTCGTTTCTCTATATACCTTATCCCTTTTTCATTTGTAGGAAATTGAACTAACCTTTCGGTAAAAGGTGGAATTAATTGTTTTTTTGCAAACACAACTTTATTTTTAATAAGCCATTCTTGACCTATGACAACATCTATATTTCTCGGAAGTTTATCTACCACGTAATATTTACTACTCTTATCACCTTCAAAACCCTTAATATTCAACCGTACCATTCCCTTTATCTCTACTTCATTGCCTGTTATTCCCCGTATTTTCATTGCTTTACATAACTTATTAATATTTGTTACTAACGAATTTTCTCTAACCAAACTTATTTCTGCCCCTGAATCAATCAAACATCTACCACGTCCCAATTTTAACTCATCACTGTATACTTCAAACTCAAATGGATTATAGAAGTTAAATTCCCTCGCACTGTTTGCATTTCCGCAGTCATAAGCAAACATGCTCTCAGCTGTCGTCCTTGCAACCTCACACTTGTGAGCTATCTGATTGCTCTGCGACAACCTTGCTGTGTTCACACATTCTGTCACATCGTGCTTTCGTGCACATATATTAACTCTCGCCACTTTCTGTACATTATTATTATCATTATTACACACAGTTCTATCTATAGTAGCTACTCTACCACTATTTTCAAATATCTCTCTATCACTCTCAGTAACCACATTTACTGGGCGATCCCTGCAAAGGATCCTTTCCGATCGCCTAAAGAAAGGTCCTACCTCCTGTTTCCCGAATACTTGCAATCACGCGCAATATGACCCTTCTTCCGACAATTATAACATTCTCTCGTTGAGGCTGTACTGACCTCTTTCTTAATTTGAAATGGCGCCTTCGTAAAATTATTATCTCTCTTACTGTGTGATTGTCTATTAGTCACCACTTCCCTTCTAGAAATTCCTTGTGGGAAATAATTATCCTTAAATCTCTGCGACTTTATTTCACTCTCCTCTTGAATAGCCGTTTCAACTATCTGCGCTAAACTACATTCCTCCCCTTTGGACTTTACCATATACTTAATTTTCTCGTCTTTTAACCCTGCAATGAACATTCCTTTCATAAATTCCCCTATTAGCATTTGTGCTCCTTCAACATAATTAGTATCGTCTCTTGCTTCTAAACGACCCATGCGAATTCCAACTTCTCTTCTTAAATCTATAGCAACACGATCTAAACGCGATCCCCATTGAGCAACGGTTTCATGATTCCCTTGCCTGGAATTGAATAATATTCCTGCGTAATATTCTAATGTTCTTCTAACTAAGAAATTTTCTTCAAGAATTGCTCTCATTTTCTCCCATGTTGACCTATCTGTCCTGGCCAAAAGTTTATCCTTTGCTTCCCCACTAATTTTTGATTCCACGAATTTTAATAATAAAGGATGTTTAGAAGGTCTAACTACTTGCATTGCCATCTCTACCCCATCTATGAATTCGCGAAGATGTCTGGGATTACCATCAAAAGTAATAGGAACAAGTGTTATGGCGTGTGTAACGGAAACAAATTGACCGTCTGCATTCTCATCTATAATATCATTATTATCTGCCATGATGAAATGGACTCACCCGTTACAGTTAGTAGTTGAAGTCCTCGGCGCTGCGGATCCCCTTGGCTGCTTCAACGATAGACGACAGATGTAGGGTGGATTGGAGCTCCGAAGTTCTGCTGTCCAGAGGTCCTTTGTTCAGGTGGACGACTTCTCTCGACGGATGCTGCTGACGCGGAGTTTCGGCTCTCCCCTCGGGGACGTGAACCAAGGCTCGTTTACTGCCAGCCTCCTTTCCACGGGTTAAGTTCCGAAAACAGAAAACCAGACCGCTTGCACTGCGGATTTTACCAGTGCGTGGTCACCTCGGTGAAGGCTCCGGATCCAATGTGGTGGAGTAGCTCGGAGTCCCACTGGCTGGATCTGTTGTAGGAATCTGCTGCTCTCTTCAATCCCGAATTCGACCAAGTGGCACGTTGATCAGGCGGCCGTCGATCGAACCTCACTGCATCTCACCGCTGCCACCAATTGTAGTGTTTTCCCCGCTACCAGTTTGGTTAGAAGATGGTTAACTGCAAAGTAGATGGAAAAAGCGGGCAGGAACACCACAGTATTTTAAAGGATGCGCTGTTAGGAGTTCCCTTGGAAACTCTCGTGAGGATATCAGGTTTGAAGATTGCGAACAGCTTAACCTGTTTTTAGAATAAGTGTATAATGAAGAATAAATTTACATCAAATAATACAAATTTAGAGTTTGAGCTTCTGCTACCGCTTCAGCTGCCGCTCCCGGGCTTGCATCCTGGTTTTGTTGCCCTCTCCCTCCAGAATGACTGCTTCTGGGGGTTGTTGATATTCTGGGAGGGATGAGACAACCAATCTGGTCGTTCCGAACGAAGGAGAAATCCCCTTCAAAATCACCGTAGTTGCAGTGCACGTGCCATTTCCCCTGCGCTCGCTTTGCATCAGCATGCAATTCGATCGCATGCTGAAAATGTCAGTGACAACACATTCCACAGATCACGCCATGAAAGCCCGGTGTCAGCTTTGATTCTGCAGAAGCTCAAAACAAGTCTTTACAACATAATAATTTTACATTTACATCAAAACATAAGCGCAAATAATTTCAACTACACTACACAACTTTATATAAACATTAATGTTTGCAACTCCCATTGACCACGTTTCTCACCCATTTAACGCCACACTTTATACGAAGATATTTAATAATTATTTCCCAATATTCATACTTATAATTATCGTAAGTAATTTCCTCTTTTTTCGAGACTTTCTTGCTTGTGCTGTCCTACTCTTTATGTCTACTATACTCGTACAGACCCTAGTAATTACACTTCTCAAGTAGCAGAATTCCTCAACTTCCTTCAAAATATCCCTTCCCAATTTGACACCCTTTGTTGTTCAACTATTTCCCGAACTACACTCCATCACATTCCAATACTGTAGAGAGCTAATATAAATTAATTCTCGGGCAACGCTTGACACGCATCTAGTTAATTATTCATTAAGACCTTCTTGCTAAGAAATGAATTATACTAAATTAAGAATCCTGTATGAATTGAGACTTTCCAAACGGTTGGAACTGTACTTAAAAGGATTAGGGAACAACAAAAAGTTTATCAAACGAAGGATTTCCCGGTGTATGTGATTAACAAAGAGCTCTCGGGAATCTAACCGGATGAAAGGACTGCTGAAAGACGTTTCGTAGGAGGTCGCTGCCATAATCATCAAGTGAAGAATGAAAATTATGGCACGGACCGCCTTCGTAACGTCGTGTTTCTACAGTATTTTCACCTGGTTAGAATCCTGAGAACTCTTTGCTAACCACAAAATATAATCTGATTATAGTATTATATATGAAAACCCTGAAAATTTAAAAATATAAAAATGATTATTTCATTACAAGTGTATCTTAATTGATTTCTAAATTAAAGTTGCTCCCATTTTTCCAAACTTGTTATTAAGACCAAAGCTGAAGACACTCGTCGGTTGTGACTTTGCCAGCGCACAGCATCGATATCGAATTTGCCGTATCCTTGACTGCTGGCACAAGAAACAACAGGAGGAATAGAGCCTGCAAACACAAACGCGTTAGGGTGGAATGAGAAGTTGGCGCACGCGCCGAAAAGCCGCATTCAGGGTCGGAGCATCCACGTGACGGTCTGTAAGTGGGTCAGTTATATCCGTAGACGAGCTGTTTCCAAAACGGGCCCGTAGCCACCCTCAAGCGTCAATGAAGCCTACAGCCTTACTGCGATAATTATCTTTCGATACGATCTCTGATTTGAAATTATAAAGCAGTTATTCATTTCAAGATTTTAGTTCAATAATCACAGAGATGAATAACGGATCTAAGGTCACGGTAAAAATACGATAATATTAAATATATATCTTCTTATAAGACAAAAAAGAAAATAGTTGACTTCTTGTACTAAAAAAACAACAGATTTACCAATAAATTGAGACGAATTGTTGTATGCGATGAATGAGATTTACTCGTCAAATGTTGAACTGTATTTTTTTTACGTAAATTACAGTTAAAGAATGCGATGGAACTCTTGTGGGAATCGAAATCAGTATTTATATTGTTTACAAATAGGATTATAATCGATTGCTAGACACACTGACATTCGTATGGCATAATATATCATGTGTAACAACGAGTGCTTTCGGCAGTATTAAAGACAAAATTAACTTTCCGGAAAGCCATAATGTTAATTACAAAATTAATTATTTAGATTGTAACGCATTGTATATCGGACAAACTGAAAGAGCTTTAAAAACTCGCATTAAGGAATATAAAATTATATATTCAAAAGTACAGTTGTGTCTAAACAATGCATGTTGATAAACACAATTTTGATTGGCAAAATGTGGAAATTTTAGAAGAAAAAAATAATTACTTCTCCAGAATTATGACTAAAATGTTATAAATCAGGTGCAACCCTCATGCAATCAAAGTTAAAAATGACACGAATTATTTGAACAAAATTTACGATACTCTTTTGTTGTAGTAGTTTAACGCTTTAATATTCTTCTCCATTGTTAAAATTTAACTGCCGAAAGTACTCATTGTTACCGTCGCTGGAGATGGTCCTGTGCGGCACCAAATTCTTCGCATGTAAATTCAATAATCTTTTTGACTGAGGAAGTCAAGGAGTTAATGGGATGTATTGGTATCTTTGTAAGTTTTTAACCATGATTTTTACATATAAAATCAAAATTGTAACATAGAACTCAGAATTAATTTATTTTAAATTGTTTGTTAAGTCTGAAGAAGTCTCAAAATGGAGATTAAAAGTCGCTTTTGTTAATACATTAGTTATATATTTAATGTTGACTTTTTTGTTCGTTATTATTTACTATAAATATTTAAGTCAGAAAACTATGATGTAAAATAAAGTATGTATATCGAAAGAGAGTGTTTTATATTCTTATTGTTCCTAGGGGTTAATTAAAAGTAACATAATTTACTTCAATATCAACGTCGTTTTCAGAAGAACTTGTGCAGTAAAACGATTGGCGCTTTTCTCTAATTGTGGGAAACCTATTTTATCCAGGTATGCGTGTATTTAACTAACTATTTATTATATATATTTAA
>JAEMUL010000204.1:0-11329 GCA_034510155.1 Eucriotettix oculatus | reverse complement strand
CAACTCTTAGCTATATACGCTTTCTGGAACTAATATATTTTATTACGTAAAAAACGAAAGGAACGGTACAATCGAATACCAAGAGAAAAGATAAGAGTTGAAATATTTGTGCTATGAAAGAAATAAGAGCGTCAAAACCGGAAATTATATGGAACTGTTGCAGTTCCCAGAGTCAATGGCTTCGACTTGCATGACGTCAAGCGCAAAGGAGGCGAGGCATGAACCTATGTACTTACATCCATGGGTGTAATTATAAAGGTGAGACAGATGTAGAACGTAATATGGTTGTCTTCTGTGCATGACGTCACGCGGGACGCAAGCTGCTCGCGATTTTCACTGTGGGACCAATCCAAGCCAAATGGTCCAGGAAAAAGGAAATTGAACAAGAAGTTCTCGGGATTTCACCCGGGTTATGTCAATCATTAGATACGACGTTTCGAAGGCTATCTCCGCCATCGTCTTGAGGTAACTGAAGGAAATTGGCTGCCGCACCATCTTAGAAAAAATTAATATTTCTTTTGTGCATTGCCTCATGTTTTGGCAGTTTAGAACTAATTTTGTTTCATTTATATTGTGTCCGGTTCAAAAATTGGCGGCCGCTTTTGTTGTAGCGCGCACGCCGTTTTTCGCGTTTGCAGGCATCTACTAATTTCTAAATTATCCTCGACTGTGTGGACGTATCCTTTTCAATTAAACTGCATCAGTACATTCAGACCTACAAGGTAAACTCATACTTAGGAACCTAATATTATTTTTTCATGTACTCTGTGTACCGCGGAATTGTCGATTCCAAATTAAGAAAATTCCATTTTCGTAGGCTGATCTCCCCAAGACGAAATAGTTTGCGAAACTCAATAATTTCCGTGCTTTTCCACATAAAGGGGTAGTTATCAATGGTAACCGACGTACCCTTTACAAATTACAGCTCCTTAAAAATGGGACTTTTCAAAATTTTCCAATGTTTGAGACGCTATATTTCTGTTGGTCATGTAGATAAAATTCTGAAACTTGTTGGCATAACAGGTCTTTATAGTAGCAAACTACAATTTCAATTTGAACTTTGAGATCCAAATCAAAGATAGTATAAGAACTTGTTAAACGAAGCAAGAAATGCTCGGTTCCCAAGTGTAGTATAAGCGGGTATATTAATATTATACTTCAAATATTTATACATTTTTAAGTGAGAAAACTATTTGAGAACAGCATATAATATTATACAACAATTTGTAAAAATTTCACTATTATGTATATCTGAAAGTGATGAAAATACTTGTTTGATGAGCCATGGAAAAAAACGGTACTATGGTGCAAAATTTTAAATGGTTAGTGCGTTGTAAATTAAATGAACTATTCTCTGAGTTTAGAAATAATTACCCTAATATTGAAATAAAGTGGTGTGCTGTTGTATGTGCGTGTTTGTACCACCAGAATGCAGAATGATTAATAATACTAATCTAATAAAAAATGGAAGCAAAAAGTTATTTGAACATTTACAAAGGAACTTTCAACAATGTGTAAACGCACAAGAGATACCGGTGGAATAGAAAGAATCATATCTAACACCTGTATTTAAAAAAGGCAACAGGAGTATATATGGGAATTACAGGGAATAGCCGTAACAAATACAATCAGAAGATTATACGGAAAAATAATAAAACAAAGAATAGAAAAGGAATACCAATAAATGGAAGGGGAAGAGCAAGCTGGATTTAGAGCAGGCAGATCGACAATTGATCATATATTCTCGATTACTCAAATTATTGAAAAGAAAACGTCCTTTCAACAAGAATTACATCTACTCTTTGTTGACCTAAAGAAGGCGTATGACAGTGTCCCTTTGAAAGTCCTTGAAGAAACTAACAGTAACATCGAACTTAAAAACAGTAAAGACCCTGTATAAACAATCAAAGACAAAATTAAGATAGGCAACATGGTCACAGAAGGATTCACAACAACCAAAGGATTAAAACAAGGCTGCTGCTTATCTCCCACATTGTTCAAAATCTACCTCAAACACACACTAAAGGAATGGAAGAAAAAGTGCCGAAACATGGGTCTACCCTTAAAAGATAACACCTTATTCACGTTATGTTTTGCGGACGACTATGACGATATGAATTACATGACCCGCAAATTAATAGAAGAGTATTCAAAATGGGGATTAGAAGTAAATATGAACAAGACTGAATACATGTGTATTGGAGGAGAACAACAGGACCTAGAAATTGAAAATGGACAACAAATAAAACGATGCAATGAATATAAATATTTGGGAATAAAAATATCACAAAAGGGCAGGCACACTGGATGAGGCGATTCAAGAAAGAAATGTACAGGGTAGGAAAGCGATAGCCATGCTAAATAGCATTTTATGGGACAAAAGTATTACGAAACAGAACAATTGTAAAAAATATAATAACGTATGGCGCTGAAGTCTGGCCACTAAAAGAACAAATGGCCAAAAAGTTAACAGCGACAGAAATGGAATTCTGGAGGAGGGCGGTAGGTAGATCAAAAATGGACAGGATACCAAACACAAAAATTAGAGAAATTATGGATGTCAAACACAACATAATTGATGACATAAGAGACAAACAACTGATCTGGTTTGGACACGTACAAAGGATGCCAGAAACAAGACTACCGAAACAAATTCTACAATGGAAGCCGGAATGAAGAAGGAAACAAGGCAGGCCCAGAAAGAGCTGGATTAGTGGCATAAATGAGGAAATCCGAGAAAGAGGAATAGAAGAAAATTTATGGCTTTTGGGAATCGGAAGACGCAAGACGTTATAAAACGATATATCTTTGAAAGTTGACTATAAAGATCTCTTAGAAGTTATGGTATGCGCAACAGATGTATGATGGTAAAATGTCAAGTATGTCCAGATAACATGCCCTGATTAAAATATTTGAAGAGACTGGGGAAGACTCGATGCCAGACAACATGGAATTCAAGCAATGGCTGACCTATGACAATTATTAAACCACGTTTTGTTTGGGATATTGCTTTCCAAACATGAAAATTTAAAACTGCATCATTTTATTACAAAATCACAAGAAAAGTTTATGGAAAAACATGTCGAATGCACCGAAGATTCTGCTTTGGATTTTTTTGTTGTATTAGTTATTTTTGGATAAAGGAAACTTTTACATTGAATACAGTGTGCATATGTATTTTAAGAAGTCAGACACTGCTGTCGTGAGCTATTTATGGTAAAAAGAATTGTAACAAAAAAGCTAAAGGAACGGGCATCAACGTTTTTTCATTTCCTAAAGATGCTAATTATGGAAACTTTGCTTGCCATAGAAAAGATATGATTAATCTAAAGATCGGTAGGTACAAACTATAATCATACATAAGTTTACTTGTATAGATATTATTATTAAGTATATTCGAAATTCATTATTTTCAGCCTTCTTGTTTTCGGTGCAATTTTCTGAGGATAGTGTCGCAATACCATTGCGTCAAAAAGTACAGAATTACACATCAGAGTAGTCGAATTTTAAAACCAGAAGCTGCCTGACATTTCTGGAAAGATATAAATGCAGTTCGATTTACGGCAAGAACCAGGCACAAATTAGCGGACGAACTTATACCACTATCGTGTAAGGATGACGGAAAATCAATTTCGTGCAGGGACAGTGTGAATTCAGAGCAATCTTGATGATTTAAAAGCAACAAAAAATAAATTACAATGTTAAATAAAACATGGTGAAAAATATTGGGAAGAAAAATTACAAGAGCATTTGAACAAGTTGAAGAGAACCTCTGGCCAACGTTATCCAACAGAAGAAAGTCATGGAATTCACATTGCTATAGACTGCCCTAGTGAGTATCAAAATTTATAAAGTAAAATATTCCGCAAAACATTCCTTTTTTTGTTAAAATATTACTATTTTTATTCACGGTAATCGTACCGTAATAAATGAATAATCTATATTTGGCCAATCACGAATTTTTTCAAAAAATTATTATAATATTTGTAATATATGTTGTGATGGCGTGCTGGAATTGTAATCAAATGACGGGAGAAAATACTGGAACATGTTCCCTCTATAAGCGCTTGTTGCTGATCGCCTCAATAGTACACAACTTTCAAAAACTGTAAAGTCGTCCCATTGTTATAATAATGTTAGCGGTACTATATATATGTTTCTGTAGTTTTTGTAGATATTTACAATATTTACAATTAGATAAATAGAATTAGTTTTCTGAAACTATTGTTTTATTATGTATTATACGAATCACATGCAAAGAGACAAGATAAAACTGTAATATTATTGTTATAAAAGAAATGAGATATTCACGTCCGGAAATTATATCGGAATGTCGTAGTTAGCTTGTGCTTGAATCCAGGATGACGTCACGCGCAAAAAGAGGCGTAACGTGTACTTGCGCAGTGCCATGCCTTTATACTTACCATGCTAAGACTTACAGTTTCTTCAATGTCCTCACATGCCGAGATATTCGACTACTCTGAAGTGTAATTCAGTACTTTTTGACGCAATGGTATTTCGACACTAGCCTCAGGAAAGTGTACCGAAAACATGAAGGCTGAAAATAACGAATTTCGAATATACTTAATAATAATATCTATACAAGTATATTTATACAGGATTATAGCTTGTACTTACCGAGACACCTTCACATATTTTAGGAGGTGTATGTACTGTGGTGGAAGACATTGGGCTTACCGTAAGAGTTATCCGATCCTCTAATTGGATCATTCGACCAACTGACTCCCAAACTGGTGGAGACACGGAGAAGGGAGTGCTGCGACCCCACAGCAAACTCGTCTCCCGTCATTCGGAAGGGTGTGAGAATAATACCCAATGCAGATTTTCTAGGGTTTTCCCTGCATTTTTATTAGGTGTAACGCGGTGTACGATTCCTTAAACTATAACCCGGGGTCCTAATCCATTCTTTGAAATTCCTTCCACATCCCAAATTTTCTGTCTTTCCTATGCTATTAAAGGAGAGTTGCCTGTTCCAGGATCACTCACATGTAGTCTGTTACAGAAACGGCAATTTTATTATATAGATAAAAGGAAAATGGCCGCGAAGACCGGGAATAAGACTGTTGGAGGATTGATACGCTGACCACGTGTCACTCCAAATTCATGTGTCATGCAAGATGACTTCCCGCAGTCGACTCGTTAGGCCCAGGTCCTCAATGGGCTGTAGAGCCAAGGAGAAAGAGAAAGGTAAAAGGAATACTCCTTTAAGAGGTTAAGTAAATGAAGCGATTAATGTCTGAGAAGACAGATGCGTAGCAAATTTCCCTTAATGTTATGAAAGTTGGGTCAGTGACGATGTCAGCCGTCGCGTCGGGAGGGCCACTAACGGCTCGTTTAATCTTGGCGATGGAGCCATCCGCACCTGCAGGTACGCGTCCGCACTGGACTCGTGGGAAATCTCAGTTCTGGAGCTGGAGCAGGAGCAAGCCTTCAGATTATCCCAGACACGTGCCTTCAAGCGCTCCACTCCTGAGGGCCACAATCCTGCTCCTAACTAACAATCAAAACATTATCATTACTGAATTATTGCTTATTGTCGGGATACAGAAAACTACACACGGGAATCTTGAGATAAATTTTGTAGCATAATTTATGGCTATCCACAGAAGATAAACAAAACGTTAATTCAATATCCTCCTTTCTTTGGAATAATTTCACAAGAATAAGATAACCCTCTTACTAATGAACTGTAACAACATTTATTAAAGAAATAAAGCCTCCTAAAATATTATTGAGAGTTTTCTACAAACAGAGGTTTGTCTCCGGCAGAACAATATTAAAATCAAAATAGAGATTTAAAAATAAATACATTTCTAAGAGATATAAAATTGGACATCATCGTCAAAGCTCTGCGCTTTGTATGATTTTTCGCCATTACTCTTTCTTCTAGGTATTCTTCCACTACATCAATTTTTTAATTGACATATGTAGGTTCTGTATCCACGTGGTAGCAGGTCGTTTCCTTCTTCGACTCCTCACAATTTCCCATTCATGTATAGTCCTGGGTATTCGTCCTTTTATTCGGTGGACATGCCAGTGCAACCGAAGTCGTTTCCTTTCCACTGTGACGATTATATCTTTTTCCTAGTTCATGAAGCGCGGATTTCTGTGCTCCTTATTCAATATTTTTTCGAATATTTTGGCTGACCTTCACCAGAAGTCCACTTCAAGTGCTGTCAACTTATTAACACGGTTTTTTATTTAACGCCTATATTACAGCTCCATAGAAAATTACGCTCAGTAGTATAGTTTTGAATATTTCCTTTTTGTACTATTGATTATATTCCTACAACATAAAACTGAATTTAACGTTCCAATTACTTTATTCCCTCTGTATTTTTTTTATTTACATCCGTATTTGATTTCCAGTATTAGTCCAAGAAGCGGGATTTTTTTGTTTTTTAAACTTTTTTCCATAAATAACTTATCTATATAATTCGCCAATTATTGCTTTTTTTGAATTATTAATCTTTAAACCTCACTTTGGTATTCCATTGTTAGTTCATGACACACATAATTAACGTCTTCTCCATGTGGTTCTATTATTACCTGGTCATCAGCGAACAGT
This sequence comes from Eucriotettix oculatus, assembly GCA_034510155.1. NCBI lineage: Eukaryota > Metazoa > Arthropoda > Insecta > Orthoptera > Tetrigidae > Eucriotettix > Eucriotettix oculatus. The sequence goes on along the minus strand of JAEMUL010000204.1, from coordinate 4,740 downwards.
AGGTGTTGTAAATATAATTTATCTATGCTAAATAAAATGAAAATTATTTTCTGAAACTCTGTGTTATTTTCCCGATATAAATAAATAGATATATTTTTCAACGATAGTGACTGGATTTAGGCAAACCAAAATATGTTACGCAGTTGCAACCAATTGCTGAAAAGCAGTCAGCTCAATAGTGAAATCAAAACATGCCCATGAAATCTGTAGGCACTCATGTTATGGAGCGTGATATAAAACTTTTCAAGTTATTTATCAGATACGAGTTTGAGACGAACATTTATGATTTGTTTTACAACTGGAAAACAATATTTCTCTAGCGAAATCTACAATACGATTTTCAAGAACACCCCTCGCCCCAACCCCGGGTATACCTCAAGGATCCTAACCGGGATACGCCTGAAACTGATGCACAGTAAACTACAAGGAAACGTCTATAATTGGTTCTTCGTAGGATATCGTATAAGGAGACCCATAAATATAGATTTCCACACTTTTCTTACCTGGAAACCTGGTGTTCCTCTTGAAAAAATAGGTTTGCAGTCCTTGCGCTTCGAATCTACAATGTATAAGAGTAATAATTGCATGGGGGTCTGTAGAAATTTTTAGTACAAATATGAAATTCCGGGGCGGTTCTCAAGTTTTCCATTTTTTTTGGTTAACAGGCTACATGAGGGTGATCCTGAAACAGGCAACTCCCCTAGAAAATCTGCATCAGGTAGGTCGGACATTGGGTACTATTCTCACACCCTTCCGAATAACGGGAGACGAGTTTGCTGTGCGGACGCAGCATTCCCTTCTCTACCAGTTTTAGGAGGCAACTGGCCGACTGATCCAATGGAATCAGCGGACAATTCTTGCCTTATGCCCAAGATCTTCGACCCCAGTTCATAACTTTGAAAAACCCTAGATATAGTACGAGGCATTCTCGACATAGTCAGGTGAGCCCCGCAGTCACGCAAGTTTTACAATCCAAATAATGTAATTTACTAAATAGCGGTGACTTTTTAGGTGTGAGAAATAAAACATTTTTGGCTTAAAATGGGTCAAACATTTATGAAAACGCTTTTCCATAAAGTCCTCTGCTGATGTTGTCAGGGGTAGTGACGTTACAGTTAAGAAATCATGGAAAGAGGGAGGGAGAGAAGACAAAGGTTCAGGATTACAAATGTTAGAAAGCATTCGCGGCCCTGTGCATGGGTCTGGTATGCGGGCATCAAGTCAAATGGTCTAATTTAGCTAACAAACTACATGAGAATATCTACATGGTGGCAGCTCCTTCTTATTAGCGTGCGACAGAATTTAAAATTTAGGTGTGGAACGGAGAGCATGACAGCAAACTGTTAATAGAATCACCCGGCTATAGTTTAAGGATCCTACCCGGAATTCGCCTAAAAGTGGTGCAGGAGAATCTGTAGAGGAAGTTATGGGAGTGGAGCTCTGCAGTTCATAGTTAACGAGATAGTAGGTGATCATTCCAATACGAACGACGAATAAAAAATACCATGTTGATATCAGTGAATCCATAGTATAAACCTCTCAAAACTGTGTGAGGCGCTACGGCTTGTGGAACTTTTAGTTCAAAACCACATACATGAGACTATGGTGAGAGTTTAAGACATTGGGTCATTCCACGTCGAATCACTGAGAATTAATCTAATTCTCCCACTCAATCACCACAAAATCTCATTAAAGTAACTCAAGACCCCCTATGAAAACGTGCAAAATATTAGAGGTCATTGTACGTTGGTTCAGAAAGTACAAACTAATGTTCAATATCCTGTCACGTGGTAAACGCGTACTCGTCGCCGAGGGGGCCAATTTTGAATCCTTATCAAATCAGTTGGAATGTGAGATAAGTGTGAAACTTGGCTTATCGATACAAATTGTAGCTTATAACGTAGTGGCATTATCAAAAAAGCATTACTGTTAGCCGCTCATGCCAAAATCACGACATCATTTTGTCACGGAAAATTTAAAACAATTTGGAATAGTAAAAGATCAATATGGCATAATATTTTGCAATTGAGCAGAACAATCAACATACTAATACGTGCTGAAACCGAAAACTATGGTAGTCATATGCATAGTGATATGCCGGATGAAAGTTACCCGAAAAGATTTTTGGAAAAGTTAGTCAAATTTTAGGCTAGTATGTCTCAAAATGCGTTACTCCCATTTTTTAAACAAATAGTACTATTACAAACAACAGACTTTTCGGTTAGTTTATTTATGTTGGCGTCATCTCTGATGATCATCAACTTTGGAGTAAGTTTTCCAGCCACTCATTTTATGCCCAAAACAACCGAGAACATTGTTTGCCTAGAGGCAAGTTATATTACAACCTCACTGATAGTGATCCGAGAATATGAAAATAAGCTTAACTGCCAACAATAAACTAAAAATTCAAAATGTTCTTCAGGAACAATTTTCAAAACTGTGTTTCAAAATGAGATTTTCTTGCCGGCACGTGGCCCATTAATAAAAAGTGCAATTCTGGGTATATAAATTAGAAGCCACGTGCCTCACATTGGAGGGAATTGGAGAAAACACGATGGAATTCTGGAAAGTCCGTCGGGGCTGACTTCCTTCTTCCTAGTTTTTCCCTTCCCCCCTTAACTCAAGGCCAAATTATTTAAATAAAGTCTCCTGCAACCTCAGATGACCTGAAGCAGTTTTAGGTGTCTATGCATGGGGGTCAAAAACTTCCGGCATAATGTAAGAGTTCCATTGGACCAGTCGGCCAACTGCCTCACAAATTGAATCAAGGCATGAATTCGGGTTGTATCACCTTTAGGTGAACCACCGGGTAGGATCCTTACACTACAGCTCGGGGACCCTAGTGAAACATTGGCTACCTTGCTCTTCCTTCCAAATTCCCAATTTTAAATTCCCTTCCTATGCTATTAAACAGGAGTTGCTACTTCAGGATCGCCCTCATGTTACCCGCCAAAGCCTCACGTTGCATCAACAGATGCCTAAGGACGTTTTCTCTCGCATCAATCTCCGGATTTATTGCTGGGCTTAATTTTGGGGATGCCTCATTCTCTCTCTTGTTTTTGTAACTTTCTCACTTATCGAGGCACCATCATCTATTTTAGGTGTATGCACATATGTACTTGGACATACGTTTAGAGTTTTCCGCTGATCCCATTCGATCAGTCGAACAACTGCACCCTAAAAGTGGTCGAGACACGGAGAAGGAAATTCTCCTCTCCCATAATTCGGAAGGGCGTGAGAATATTTCCCAATGACCCGACCTACCTGATTCAGGTTTTCTACAGTTTTTCTTGCATCTCTTTTAGGTTAAACACCGGGTAGGGTCCTTAATCTATCGCCCGGGGGCTAACTTTCTCTATCTTCCACATACTTTCTTATCAAATCCCTTCCTGTGTAAGGGGAGTTGCCCGTTTCAGAATCACCATCATGCAGCCTGATATCAACCCCCTCCTCCAAGATAAACCACTTGTTGCATTTTATTTATTAGGCTACATTATGTATCAAACAATAGTTTAAGGTAAAAATTTGCATGTTGTACACCAGTTTTGAAGAATTAATTTGAATTCTTTAGAGATAATTAATTTCATAATATTATTGTAGTTCGTTTTGAATTTGAAGTAGAGGGAAAGAGAGGTTGTTACGAAGTAAAGAAAAACAACGTCTTATAGTCTTATATTTATTGGTGTGGTTGGTGGATTCAAGAGCACATCATCGGTCATGTAACTTAACCGCCTTTTTTTAAGAACAGACAATAAATACAACATTTTATACTGCAGACACTCTGGTCATTTTTCTCAAATTATTAAGTCTATTCAGCATTCAAGCCATAATTATTAAAGCAAGGTAAAAAAATCCCATACAATTGTTATTGTCGGTTAAAACCTCAATATATACAAAGTATGAATAAAATTTTATTTGGAATAACTTTTAGCCAAAGGAGTAGAAATGCTTCAACTGAAGCTCACGGAGGTGTGTGTAGCCAGGGACTCGAACACTGGACCTGACTTTTTCCGGGAGGGCGTCCTACCAACGGAGCTAATCCATTCCCGTAAACCTAAGTCAGGCTCACCTACAAGTCACCAACCACATTCAATCACATCTTAATTCTGGGAAATACGTGAAGAATGGACATTGCGTAAATTAATCAAAGGTGTATGGAATTTAAGTCAACGGAAGTAGAAATGCTTCAACCGATGCTCACGCAGGAGCGTATAGATATTTTAGAAGAAATATAAGAATGGATTAATGTAGACGGGAATGTTGAATCGTCGACTCGGATTAGCTCAGTTGTTAGAGAAACCGCCCGGGAAACAGGAGGTCCGGGGTTTGAGTCCCTGGTCCATTCTTGTCTTTCTTCTATAATTTTTATCGTAAAGCAATTATAAACACAATGTGCTAATGAACCGAAACTTTTGGCCGTGTGAAATTTTAAAGACAGAAAGGTCAAAGGAACTATTGTTGGCGAAACCCCCCACAAATGTTCTAGATCCACGAGTCATGTTCCCTGGAATAGATAAATAGCCGTAAAATTTTACTCGATATAATAGTAGTGCATTTTGAAGATTAAAAATATTATTATTAAATTATTTAAATAAATCCAACGTTACAGTTTGGTTTAAATCAACGTCAGGATATTATAAGAAACTAATCAATTTTAAAGATATAAATTCTGCATGTTACGTACTTCAGATTTGTCTTCGTCTTCAAAACTTGCGTAAGTATGATGACGGTATTTGTTAG
>JAEMUL010000203.1:0-11349 GCA_034510155.1 Eucriotettix oculatus | reverse complement strand
TATAAATCCTTTGAATGTGTATCCTATTTTGAAGAATATAGAACAACTCACAAAGCCAGAAAGATTCAATATGCATATCTTGCATGCTAACTCTGAAGCTATAACATTCATCATAAAGATTAACAATAAAAACATATGGGGGAAAGAATCTGTGAATGCATGCAAGTTTTTAATCAATTAAGCAAAAATTGGCTTCATTGATGTATCCTAAGGAATATATCAGGGATGCTTCCATATGGGGCTTAAAATGTCCTCATATTCGTATTGCTGAAGTGCAGGCAGCTTCTTATATGGGAAATACTATCTTGGCACCATCTGCTGCTATGGGAAACCACAACTCTCTAGAAGATGTCCTACCAACATCAGCTGCTTCTTCCTCCTCTAAATCTTCTGCAGAAATGATCATCAATAACAAACTGTGTGTTCAGCAAAAGATGTTAGTTGCAGTTGTGGTAGAAAGGGACATTGTTATCTGCGTTTTACTGTTCTCAATAAATTTGGTAAGCATATTAAATATCCCAGTTTCGAAATTTGAAGTCTATGATAAACTACTTGTCCTCGGGATGTTTTCTATGGTTGGCAGCGTTTTCAGGATCAGATATTAATTCACCACTTGCCTCAATTTGCACCATAGTTGTGCTGCCTGATGTTTCTGCTTCTCCAGGTGCCAACATCTTCATGACGCTCCATTTCTTCCTTGTTCACGGGTAATCTCTGTCGAGATTGTCCTCGTTTCATGGTCGGTTACAAGCTGGAAAATAAAAAAAAAACACACAGTACTTTGTTTCCACAAAATTTGAGTTTAAATTAAATTATTAGACACTTTCAAAACAATCACATAGATTTTTAACTAACATATGTAGATTATAAAGTGCAATCACACATATTTATCTGCATATAAAAATTACTTAATTACTAGAGAATACAAATATCTTTAACACAGTTCAGTGATTAAAATTACAAAACTTTGAACATGAACCGAGCCCAAGCGTTGGTCGTCAAATCTTCCAAGCATATTTATCCAAGTGTAAAGAGTGGAGGAGACTATCCCTACTCTCCACCACCAGCCTAAATTGTGTAGCGAAGAATAATCAGGATATTGCCCAGGCTAATCCGCCAGTTTGTTTGAGCGTGTAGGTGGTCTCCGGTAAAAAAAAAGAATAAATAAATAACAAATCAACATTCAAAACAAAATTCTTACTCTGCTGCTGCTGAAATTAAATACACACGCATATAATAAATAAAATGATAAAGAAATGAAGGGAATGTAACGAAAGAAATTACACAAATTTACAGAGAGAAAAACACAAATATAATTAATTTTTGACTGAAATTTTTGGCCACAACAAATATATCGACCGACAAAGTTTTTTTTACAAAGAAAGATGGAGGATATATATTTTTTTTTCATTCACAATACTTGTCTGTTGGCCAATCAATCCGATGGACGACTCCGGAACCATGAAACGAGGATTCTACGCACTTCTACTTACGTGTAGACCAGCCGTTATCACGCAAAGACAATCCCTTGCGGCATATATGCTAATAAAAGCCCTCAAATATTGAATCAATGTCTGATCCTCAAGTATTACCGTCGTCCTGCCTCACTGCAATCAAAACTCGCTCCAACCTCGGTCCATATCCGTCCAATAATAAAAAGATCTTTTCTCCTCCCGTTATTCAATTATTTTCCAAAGCATCTACAAGCATTCTCGGATAAAAACTCTTTGACAAAACCAAAGGGAAAAAAACAGTTCATTAAACGAATTTAGAAATCCCCAAATAAAATCCCCGCGAGAAGGAACGAATATGAAAGAAAAAAATAATTTCTATCTTATTTAATTTAACTCAAAAAAAATTTATGGTAACAATAACTGATACCACAGTGTAACGCGTATAAAATTTCAGATTATATATATATATACATATATTGCCACGTGACGAGACCTGCAGTGGTGGTTGGGTTTAGAGCCGGACTGCAGAAACGTAGATTCGAGTCCCACCAGACGCAACCATTTTTATTTGTTTACTTTATTTGTCTTTACTTTCCGGTATTTTCTGTTTCGTTCTGCTTCTGGAATGTTCCATGAATGTACAATTGGGACTGGAATCCAAATAATCGGAGTCAGTCTTGCGCAGGAGGAGCTTTGTACAGCACTTGGCCCTTGAATGAACCCATATAACCTCTGTGTGTATGTGATTGAATCTCACGATCCCTCATATATATATGAATCCCCAATTCCCTTAATCACGCCCTAACTTGAGAAGGACTTTACCGATTTCATTCATCTTTTTTCTATTAGTTTTATAATACCTTGTACAAGGTTCTTACGGAAAGAAAAATTAAGAAAATTGCGCAGAAAATTGGAAATTTTCAGAAAACGTAAGGCTACTTTCCTTTCCGCGCGTTTGACTTCCCAGCGAGCACGTGGGTTTCCTCTCCCCCCCCCCTCCTGCATTGACCTTCCATTTCCCCCTCCATATTTCCCCGCGCTGTGTCGTATTTTGGGTAAGTTTTGATAGACCAACACGTGGTTGGTATAAGCATCAGACTCGGCCACTACCGCCCCTACGGGGGCGGGGCGGGGGGGTGGTAAATTTTTAAAATAAGAAAAAAACAGCCAATATTTGTATCATATAAATAATACATTGTTGGATTGACAGCAGGATCATATCAACCCCTCCATACATGATCAAAGGGGAGTTTTCTTAGGGGTGGAAGTGGAGAAGCCGAGCCACTGAGTCTAATTATGACATAAAAAATACAATTTAAAATTACACATCATCATTCCCCGTAAGAGGGATTGTAAGGGGGGTAAAACAGACTTCCACAAAACTATCTTTAACGGATGGAAAGATTTCGACCAAATTTTGAACAGGTGTTCTTGTTGAACCGAACTCATCACAATTAGGGTAAAACACACGCAGCTACAGCCACTTAGGGGGCGGAGAAGTGGGTGCGGTAATTGTTAAAAAAATACATAAAGTGCCGTTATTTTTTTTAACTAATTTGATATCGATTTCATTTAATTTGTTTGCATATATAATTTCATCGTGGGGCTGTAAGGGGTGAAGGTGAAGTTTGGTATGGAATTTGGTTGGTCCTGTCGGAGTCTTCATTCTGACATTTAGATTGGGAATTAAATTGCAGTTCATCCCCTAACAGGGGGGGAAGGGGATTGGACAGGGTAAGACACACTTCTCCTTAATACAATTTAAAGGTTGGAACAATTTTGACAAAAAAAAATTTGTTTCCACATTCCTCTGCTACCCGAAACCCATTACATTGGAGATGAGACAGGACTAGAGGGGGAGGAGGGGGGCTGATATGTGAGACGAAAAAAACATTCTTGAGGTCAATTACATTTATAGTTGTTTCCCCATAAGACTCTACATTCATTGTTGTTCGCCGACCATCAGGTAATATGTGCAGGAGGTGAAGAGGACGACATGACATACATGATTAAAAAGCTCGTGGAATGTGATAAAAAATGGGGACTGAGCATAAATTATCAGGAGACAGAATACATGTGTCAAGGAAAAGGCGTTCAAGACGTAACACTCGAAACAGGGAAATTAAAAAAATGTAAATTTTTTAAATACTTGGAGTCAATAATTACAAATGCAGGAACATGTGTGTGTGTGTGAGTGAGAGAGAGAAAGAGAAAAAGAGAGAGAGAGAAAAAGAGAGAGAGAGAAAAAGAGAGGGAGAGAAAAAGAGAGGGAGAGAAAAAGAGAGGGAGAGAAAAAGAGAGAGAGAGAAAAAGAGAGAGAGAGAAAGAGAGAGAGAAAAAGAGAGAGAGAGAGAAAGAGGGAGAGAAAAAGAGAGAGAGAGAAAAAGAGAGAGAGAAAGAGAGAAAAAGAGAGAGAGAAAGAGAGAGAGAGAAAGAGAGAAAAAGAGAGAGAGAAAGAGAGAAAAAGAGAGAGAGAAAGAGAGAAAAAGAGAGAGAGAAAGAGAGAAAAAGAGAGAGAGAAAAGAGAGAGGGGGGGAGAGGGAGAGAGAAACTGAAATTGCAATGGCAAAGAAGACTCTACTCGGAATAATTTGGAACAAAAATTTAACATAGGAAACCAAAAAAAAAAATCGAAATCTATAAGAGCTCGATACGGAACATTCCATGTTATGGAAGTGAAACGTGGCCCATGACACAATTACCAAAAAAAAATAGAACACAAGAATTCGATTATCAGAGGAGGAGAAGTCTTCAAAAAACAAGACAGGATAAAATTAGAAATGAGCTCCTTCGGAAATAAATGAACGTAACTACGTCAGTTGTTAAAAAGATTGAAAATCAAAGAAATGGAAAACGAAAGATAGCCGAAATAAATGTACCAATGGTCAACTCCTGGGAAAAAAAAATAAACGGGGCAGACACAGATTAAAGTGGAAAACCCATGTGAAAAACCACAACGGATGACAGGAATTTGGAAGAGGGAGAATGGAACGACAGACAGAAATGAAAATAGAAGACGGCAAACCTGTAAAGGGGGAAAATCCGAAGAAGAAGAAGATTGCATCTCCGACACGTGAGGGTGGAAATGAGTCACGTGACAGTAACACGCTGTAATGCGAGTCCTTGTGTTACATTAGGACTTTTAATATACCATTTAAGTAAAACTTCATCCCTTAAATGGGGATGTTGGAGCACTGGTAATATTTTCAGCCCTCTTATTGTGCCGGGAGTATTTCTGAATCTCTACAGAAGACAGGCAGCAGTAATTAGAAAAGAAGACCAGGAAAAGACAGCCGTAATGATGAAAGAAGTAACACAAGGATGCAGCAGTCTGTCGCCCATGCTGTTTTTTCCTTAGGCGATAAAGAAACATAAAACGAAAAATGGAAAAGGAATCACTTCTGCAAGGAGAAGAAATAAAAACCCTATGATATTGTAGTATTAGTGGGAGTCAAAAGAAGACTTGGAAACCTTAATAAATGGCATGAACGTGGTCCCGGAGAAAGAGTTCAATATGAGGATTAATACAGAGAGTGATGGAGTGTAGCATGGGAAACAGCGGAATAACAAAGGCTGTTAGATTGGGAAGGGGATTTTTTGAGGGAAGTTAAGTAATTCCGCTACTAGAGTAGGATAGCACAGACAGGCAAGGAAGGAAGGAAGGAATTTACTTACGGGTAATATAGGTGTGAATATTAGGAAATGTTGGTATGAAGTGTGGTGTTATATGGGGCGCGAAACGTGGACGATAGGAGTTGGGGAAAGGAAAAGGATTTTGAAATGTGGTGTTATAGGATAATAAGATGGATAGAGTAACTAACTGGAAAGTTCTAAGGAAAACAGTCCACGTTTTTTTCAAAGTGCGCACTTGCTGATAATAGGAATTGCAGGACTGATTGTGCACCTAAAAGCAAGTGTTTTATGTTATTTTCAAAATAGTAGAAACGGGTGCAAAATAATGAAATCCAAGATGTTAATAAGACCTGCTGTAGTGGAAGATGGCTGTGAATAAACACTTACTCAGATACTGAGAAGGATATATGGAAAGGATGGAGAAGTAGAACAGACGGTTGGCCTGGATGGATGAAAGCAGATCACCTGCACGGATCATGGAATGGAAGGGGGAGACTCCGGGAAAGATGGCTACATGACATTGAGAAGGATATGAAAGTAAGAGGAAGGATGAATGGACAGAAAATTCACATCAAAGGATGATCTTGAAGCTGAGACATGTGTTCATTTTGCAGGGTTGGCAAATCATTTTTTTCTGAGGGTATTTAAAAAGTTGGAAAGTCGTTGGACTACGTGTGAGAGAGAGAGAGAGAGAGAAGAAGAGGCATCCCCACTGTAGGAAGAAGCGCCCGCGGCAGCCGTTCCTAACCTTGACGACAATCGCTTGGCCATTTACGAATAATTAACGTGGCAAAGACCTCATATCTCTGTTTACGTGAAGATATTCCAGCCAAGGATATGGTTGGAGCAGCTTGTTATGTTCATATCTCTGTACGTAGATTAAGTGTTTTTACTTTGGTATGGAAACCTTTTGACGTCTTTCTCTCACACGTCCGCGACCTTGTAATGAATGCACGAGCACGTGGTGTGATAACATGTCTGCCACGATGACGTCAGCAGTCGCGTGGTTTCCAAAAGATTTCTAGGTACGTAATAGACTAGGAGGGACAAAAAACATCGACCAATTCCCCCAACGATCTGCTAACATTGAAACTACACACAACTGGTATCGATACTGTAACATGCAAAGTTACACGCAACAATGCGGGCCAGCTTGCGAGTTGTAATTGTCGCGACTCGGGCCCACAATGGAGTCTGGCGAGACTTGAGCAGTCGTCATGGGGCAGTGGAAGGAGAAGGATGTGAATGACCGCGCCCTGTAGTGATAATTCTTCTCATGTTCTGAAATGGATTAAAGCTATTATAATCCACTTTTTTGGTATTTTTATTAAAAAATACCTGTGGCCCAAAAAGCATTTATATCCTCGAATACGGAGGAACGCCGGATCGTCTACATTATATATATATCATTGCGCCAATACGAACAAAATGGATGACAATCCGCTGTTAAAATGGAATATAATGTTGTTGTTGTGATATTCAGTCTTAAGACACGTCCGATGCAACCTTCCTTGCTAACCTTTCTTCTCATTTACGCATAAATACTACATCCCGCTTCCTCTCTAATTTGCTTAGTGTATTCCATCCTTGGTCTCTCTATTCAGTTCTTACCCCGCCACACACACTTCCCTCTAATGCTAATTTTACAAGACCCTCGTCTCTTAAAACGTGGCCCTATTAATCCATCCCATCCCTTAGTCCATATTGTTCGCTTTTCCCCCCTCTTCTGCTTAGAACTTCCTCGTTAGTGATTCTATCCATCTCATTCTCCTAAAGCACCCACATTTCAAAGGCTCCTATCCTTTTCCTTTCCTATCGTCTACGTTTCGCACCCACCCCATGTAACGCCAGAATGCACACAAATATTTTTTAGCAACCATTTCCTAATATTCACATTAATAACATTACCCGTAAGTAAATCCCTCTTTTCCCCCCTGAAAGCCTTCCTTCCACATAAGCTTTTCATGTCTACCATCCCCAGTCACTAGCCGAATTCCCTTAACTTCTGTCAAAAATGTCCCTTTTCCCCAAACTAACAGCCTTCGTGATTCCACTGGTTTTCCCCCAAACTACACTCCATTACTTTTGTTTTCCCCCCTCCACTAATCCTCATATTGGACTCTTTTTTTCCAGGACGACGTTTATCCCATTTATTATTATTTCCAAGTCTTCTTGGTATTAATATCAGTGTTCTTGTGAAATATCTAATGTATTCTTCCGCCTAACAGCACAAGTTGTTATTTATCTTATCTCCACTCCAACTCACACAATGTGTAAGTTACTTGACTGCAGAAGACATGCAAGCAAATATTCTAGATTCAGTGAAAGTAAGTATACCTTAAATTTAATTTAGCAAAGAATAGTTTTTTTTAAATAACTACACAATTTGGTTTCAAATGGTAAAGGCTTTTGTAGATTTAGAATAAGCGTTAGATATTGTGAACTGGAACCCACTATTAAGGATTTTGAAGGGCCCCGAAATAGAATATCGAGAAGGAGGGTAATACATAACCCCTACAGTAAACAGGGAAGCAGTAGTTGGAATGGAAGATCAAGAAAAGAAATCCGTAATCAAGAAATGAAGTAAGACAAAGGATGCACGCAGTCCAACTTATATATACGGAACAGGCGAAGAAGAAAATTAAAACGGAATGTGGGAAAGGAACCGTACACTTAGCAGATGTTAAAATACTTCCTGTACCGAGATGCAAAAGATGAAAAAGGCATCCAAAATGACACCCTGACAATATGCTGGGGTAAGACAACAGTAATATACATATATAGTAAAAAAACACACAAACATACCATTCATATTTGTTATATTACTTTTGCTATTGGTAATAATTGTACAGAAAAGTGTGCACCATAGTTGAGAAATACTGTAATTAAGACCTGCCATAGTAAACAAGAAGAAAGCAGACTAAATATGGAGAAATAATTTATTTAAAAAAAACTCCCAACTTCTATCCTAATCACCACACCTCGCCAAGGAACCCTTTAAAACAAATAGGGGGTTGGGGTGTTATTAATCACATTTAAGATGAGTTTTTTTGTTAATTTTATACAATTTTCTAAGTCATAAAAAATTTGAGGAATGGCCGCGAGGAATCTTTTTTCATTTGACTTTCATATCTTGCCCGCTTATTTCCTAATTTTTCTTTTTCAGGAATCTGGAGCTGGAGCCAGGAATGTGCTGGAGGGATCAGACATGCAGCCTACACGGTGAGTCTCTCTCCCTCCACTTCCTCCTTTCCCCATCCATTCTCGCTCTATTTTCTCTTTTTGTCTCTCCTCTTTGCTTTAATAATCTTTTCTTGGACGGGGTGAATTTTAGTTATAATGACATATTATTGCTAGGGATTTATTATTCAAAAGAGAAGAAAAAATCTTCAAGTTTAAAAATTAAAAGTTTTAACCTTAATAAAATCATCAAAGTTATTCACAAATATCTTAAGATGACAATGTGATTAGTACGGGACTTTTAAATTAAGGTTTTCTCTGTGAGGTGAACCGCGAAACTTGTGATGGGTTCATTTGGTTATTACTTTTTTTTTGGGTAATCAAAATGAAATTATGAAGCTCGAGGTGATTTTAACCATACATTTTATTTCCCATTAGTCCTGGCACCGGTCTCTCCATAATGTTAACCCACCAATCAGCTGTTATAAACCAAAATATTCTTCTCTTGGACAATTGCAGCCAAAAAGGAAAACTTTCATTTTTCAAGGGTCAAAATACTTCCGCAACAATCCAAATTCTCCACAGTACGTCCGGTTTTCGCCAGAAGCTCCCTAATTATTCATTCACGGCGATTTTGGTAGACGACCATCCCAATTTTTCTACGGCCGATCCCTTTTCTGGAATGTGTTTCTCGCATACGAAAGGAAGGGTAAATCTTTTGTGCCTAGAAGTGATAGTTGCCAGGAAACACACGCACTTTACTCAAAATTTCAACTCGCATTTTTAATTTATATTACACCTCTCCTTTTTTTCTCTTTTTTTTGTCACTCACTTCTAACTTTCTCCTCTCTTTTCTTTCTCTCCCTCTAAGTTAAAGGAGTAGAGGATATTGTAATATAAATTGTCAGCTGTCCACTTGCTTCCCTTGACGTCACAACCAGTTGACTTTCGTCTATTCAAGTCTTCTCTGGATTCTCTCTTCTCCCTCTTCCCTCTCTCCTTTCTCTTTTATTTCTCTCTCTCCTCTGCTGACTCTCGTTTATATTTCTGAAGACTTTAATGTTTCCGTCGACGTTGCAGGTACCAGAAGAGGGGCGGCTTCGCGACGACCAGCGGCCAGGACTACGAGGTCGCCCTCTGCTGCCTCTTCTTCCTCCGCGCCCTCAGACTCAGCAATGGCGACTTCTTCCTCGCCTGCAACCACCACCTGGCGGGGATATTCGACGACGTCGTCCTCTTGTACAGGCTGCGGGGAGACCAAGGACCTGAGTACAGGGCGATCCTCCTGCAGGCCAAGCACAAGGACACAGTCGCCAACAAAAAGTTGACCATGTCGAATCCCTTCAAACTCGAGGATTATTTGGATTCCTTCAACGAGATCAGGCACCACTGGGAGCAGCCGCTGAAGGTGGGAAATGCTGAAATACAGTTCCATGAAGTCATCCTGGTCCTGTACACAAACACGGGCTGCGAGATTGGTGACGCTGCGCTTCTCCTCCCTGAGGTTGAACAAGTGCGGCACGTGAAGGATTTCCTCGACACTGGAGGTCGGCTTCTCAAGAAGATCCGGGATGCGGGGGGAGATGAGCAGATGAACACCGCCGAGTTCCTCGACCACTTGATCCTCTGCACGGAGCAGGTCAGCGTCAAAGATGTCAACAGTTTTCTAGAAGAAGAACTCCGCAACGTCTTTAAGCTAAAATCGACGGACTACTTTGCAAGGGAACTGAACTCTAAGTTCAGGGAACTGGTGAAGGATTGGTGGAGCGAAACTGGGTCAGCGCGCTACCTCACTCCAGAGTCTCAGGAGTGGAAAGCAATCACGGAGATGGCGATCACGCGCCTCAACGAGGACACTTTAAACATCCACCGTCAGATGAACCTTGAATTCACGGCAGCGGGCCTCGAGGACATCGGCGCAGTTCCTCCCCTGACCTGGATCTGTGTGAGGGACGAATATCAGGCGATGGCTGTGAGATCCAGACTGTTCAGGGATCACAAGAATTCCCTGGTCGTCAGCTTCAAATCCCTTGACGATAAACTGGAAGAGGTTGAGGCTCTGTGGGGTAACAACATCTGCTCGACGTTGGTCCTGGACGCGTCCAAAGGCTCACCAGAGGGAGGATCGCCGCTGCTGCAGCGTCTGCAGGAGGCCGCCGTGGTCCAGAGTGACGCCGCCGCTGGAGGAGGCAGGCGCTTGGTCGTCATCGCCGGGGGAAAGCCTACCACGGCGGGTGGGGGCGGCTGGAGGGAAGTTGACGCTGAGCCGACTTGGTCCGTCCTCCAGCAGGTCACCAGAGACAGACTGCTGGCGGCTCCAGTCAGGCTCCAGGGCCAGGTCCTGGCGCTCAGAGACGTCGACGGCTCCCGCCAGGGGAGTGACGTCATGACCGCGGCTCTGGAGGAAGCGTCGAGATGCGGACACGTGGAGGCGGGAGCTGATGTCAACATGATGGTCGAGCACAGCAACACGGCGCTTATGGAGGCTGCTATGGAAGGTCATATAGAGGTTGTGAAGTTACTACTAGAGAGAGGAGCTGATGTCAATATGAAGGTCGAGCACAGCAACACGGCGCTTATGGAGGCAGCTAGGGAAGGTCATATAGAGGTTGTCAAGGTATTACTAGAGAGAGGAGCTGATGTCAATATACAGACTGAGGATGGCATCACGGCGTTGTTGCTGGCTGCTATGGAAAGTCATATAGAGGTTGTGAAGTTACTACTAGAGAGAGAAGCTGATGTCAATATACAGACTGAGGATGGCGACACGGCGTTGTCGCTGGCTGCTATGGGAGGTCATATAGAGGTTGTGAAGTTACTACTAGAGAGAGGAGCTGATGTCAATATACAGACTGATGATGGCGACACGGCGTTGTCGTGGGCAGCTTTCAAAGGTCATCTGGAGGTTGTGAATGTATTATCAGATAAAGTAGCTGATGTAAGTAAAATGACTAAGGATGGCTATAGGACGTTGTTGTGGGCATCAAAAGGAGGTCACGTACAGGTTGTGAAAGTATTATTAGATAAAGGAGCCGATGTTAATATAAATGTTAACTACGGCCATACGGCGTTGATTGAGGCC
>JAEMUL010000202.1:0-11408 GCA_034510155.1 Eucriotettix oculatus | reverse complement strand
GATGGTTTTTAAATGAAATAATTTTCGACCGTTTTACAGAGAATTTTATTTTTAATCAAACATTTCGGCGCATATTCGCACCTTCTTCAATCAAATTATTATTACATCGAATTTTTTAAAAGTTTAACCTATTATAAAATGTTATAAGCTGAAAAATTTTTATTCATACGTTAAATTTAAAAAATATTGGATGTAACAATAATTTAACTGTGTAAAAAAACTGAAGAAGGGGCGATTATGCGCTGAATCGTTGTTTGATTAAAAATAAAAAATTGTCTGACAGAACGATCGAAATTATTTCTTTTAAATATTTCAATATCAGACGTTAATTGATATAATGATTATGGGTTTTGGTTTCATTTTTGACCAGTCATACAATAATTGAAACGAAACGAAGAAATAATGTAGCATTTACATTGACTACCACAAGAGAATGTGAAGTGATGGATAGTTATAGGGGACGAACGTAATAAGGATAATTGGTGACGACCCCTCTTCGTCAGTGGCCTTGAAGCGTATAGTTCCCCCCCCCCCCCAGTATAAGACTTCTGACAAGCTTGACATCTGTGAATAGACGAACCGGCAATCTGTTATTTTCTGCGCCTCTTTTCAATTCTTAGCCAGTTTCTTTCTTTCCAAAAACAGTATAGCTAGGCGTTGGAAAAATATAAGCTCGAGATAAACTACCTACGACAGGACGAACGGTTAATTTATTAATCACGTGACATTCCACAGGATGCGTCGCTACAGCTTTGAAGAAGGATCTTAAAAGCACAGCTGCTCACAACTCTTTTCTTCAAGAAAACTATACCCCGTTTAAGAAAGAGGGAAAAGAAGGAAAATGACTATCACCTCAGCATATGCATCTACTTGGCAGAGACTAACTAAATACTTGTTGAAGACATGGGAAGTGATGTTCCAATAATTCTGCTGTGTACTTAATTTAGGAATTTCAAGATTTTAATGTATTGTACAGGACGCAAGAAGCGAAGCTTAATAAAAAATTTTAAAAATAAATTTTAATGAAGATGGTTTATTATATCAGTGTAAATAAAAGGCAATGCATTTTTTTTAAAAAAAGATGGGTAGTGAGGACTATCCTCTTCGCTGGTATTCCCCTATATAGCATAGGAAGGGATACAAAAAGCTGATGTGGAAAGCACAGCAAAGCAGCCAACGGTTGACTGAGGCCCTCGAGCTGTAGTTTAAGGATCCTACCGCGTGATCCACCCTGTCTCAGGTAGGTCGGGCATTTGGTACTACAACCACGCCTTCCCGATGACGTGAGACAGAGTTTTGTTGCAGGGACACAACAAACCCGACTGCATGCCTCGACCAGATATGGCGAGCAGCAACCGATTGAGCCAATGAGATCAGCGATCAACTCTTACCGTTTGTCCGAAGTCTGCAACCCCATGGCATACACTCCTCAATATTGACCAGAACCGTCTTGGCCAGTGGGGACAAGGGGGAAGGAAAATACAGTTGGAGTAAGCGCATACGAACTTCATTGTACCGCTCTTGGTTTCCTTCTTGGTCAGGCAATGTATGCTGTTTTTTTGTTGTTGTTGCAGGTAACAGGCTACATGAGCATGACAGCTCCCCTTTAATAGCATAGGGGATGTGGAAGGTAGATCAAGGTACATCAGGGTTGACTAGGGTCCTCGTACTGTAGTGTCTACCAGGTGTTTCACCTAAAGGTGATGCAGGGAAAACCTTAGAAAACCTACATCAGGTGGGTCGGGCTATCGGGTACTGCTCCTACGCCCTTCTGATAACGGGAGACTGGATTGTTGTGAGAACGCAATAAACCTCGATCAGTATTGAGGGGCAGTTGGCCAACTCGTCCAATGGGATCAGCGAACGAATCTCAACGTATGTCGAGGTCTTTGACCCCATTAAGCTGCACAATGTCGTCTCAGCTTGCAGGAGTCTTAATTTAATTACCTTGGCCATGGACCAAGGGGGAAACCAGGAAGAAGGAAATCAGCCCAGACGGATTTACCAGAACTCTACATGTCTTTCTCTCATTTCCCTATATGCTTTTTTTGTGGGTAACAGGCTGCATGAGGGTGATACTGAAGCAGGCAACTCCCCTTTAATAGCATAGGAAGGCACTTGAAAAGGGGGGAAGTGGAAGGTAGAGCAAGGTAGCTAAGGGCTCACTAGGGCCCCAGGCCGGTGTTTCACTTAAAGGTGATGCAGGGAAAACCTTAGAAAACCTGCATCAGGTAGGTCGGGTTAGTGGGTCCTATTCCTTCGCCCTTATGATGACGGGAGATTGGTTTGTTGTAGGAAGGCAACAATCCCGCCTCCGTTCCTTGGTCAGTATTGAGAGGCAGTTAGTCGACTGGTCCAATGGGATTAGAAAATAACTTTTACCGTATGCCGAAGGTCTTTGACCCCAGTACATACACCTCTCAAATTGCCCAAGATCGTCTCAGCCTGCAGGAGTCTTAAATTAGTTACCTTGGCCATGGACCAAGGGGGGAGGGAAAGAGGAAAACTAGGAAGGAGGAAGTCAACCTCCACCTGGCTCTCACTCATTTCCCATCAGGATATCCTCCTGCTCTTTCCTGAACTTTTTCCCCTATATGCTTTATATTATGTGCCCCTGTCAACTACATCGCGACTTATAAGGTTTGTTCATTCTTCCTCCCATTCAAGCCAAACATTTTCGACCTAAGAATATTCATTGTTGCACATATCTTTTGTAAACCGTGCTGGTTTATTTATAGAAATAAAAGGCAATGTAAACGACGAGTGCAATAATACGTATCGGACCTATTCAAACACATTGCGAGTTATAAGATTTGTTCTTAAGCGTTATTATACCTTTCATACCTAGTAGCGAAGAAAAAATTTGTACTTCACCGAAGACAGATCTCAGTATCGTGTATGAAGTCAAGTTATTGACGACTTTTCGGTATTGAAGTATCGTAAATCATATCTTGGTATCGGTTACGAACTTTCGATACCTACTAGGTAATCACGTTGGAAAGGACGGATTGAAGTGCCGAGCTTGGTTTTCCACGTTGAGACTACAGAGTAATTTCCATCAGAAGCAAGTAAGCAGATGGTTTAGTACTGTGCCGCAGTAAAAAACACTTCAAAGATATTGGTTGCGACTCTCTCTGATCATAAACAAGTGCAGTCGGTAGAAAGATCAAGTAACTCAATTTTACTCATCATATACATATGATTTAATTTTATATTTATATACATTTTTTAATTATTTAATAAATTTTAAATTAGCAAGCTGGTAATCCTTACACAAGATCACCGTCCTTTGCCAGCAGTAGAGAGACAGAGGATCTCTTCAGCATAAGTTTAAGATGGATGTTTCTTTTTGGACCAAGCAATTTTCGTAAGGCTTATTTTTTGGATTTGCAGGCCCTGCAGATTTAGAAGCTGTCACGTTAAAATACGTTTGCGTAATTATAATTTCATACATAAGGGCGAATAGTAAATTTTCAAATTTCATTTGAATACTAACAATCATTCCATTCTTGTTTTAAGTACGTTGTGAAAGACTGAAAAAGTAATTTATTTTCGTAACAATCGGTTATTTATAATTAGCATTTCCCACAGTAGGCGTAGGGTGTTCAATATGGCGAGGAATATGTTGCGTGTTAACGTTAATTTTTCTCAGTCCCTTGTGGCCATATTATGTTTTTGGTAGCTTGTCAGAGGATAATGGAGAGGTCCTGTGCGTGACAAAGAAGGCGGTTGGCAAGTAACGAGCTTAACGAAGGTCCTAATGGAAGCGACGAAGTCCCTGCCAGAAAGTCGTGGCTATTCTTATGTACGCGGAGGTTATTCCTGGGCAATCACCGGCAAATGTCTCCGTGATTCCATATCGTATTAGGACTCGCCGAAAGATGAAGACCTTTTTATCGAACTTACACAAAATACAGGAAAACTCACCTACCAACGTTGATAATAATAGTTTTCTTCATCTTTTATATTCTCATGGATTTTGAGACTGGCGTGGTAGCAACTGCCCTTTGTTAGCATAGGAAGGGATTTGAAAGGAGGAGCAAGGCAGCCATGGGTTAATATAATAGGCTATTTGACTGCATTTAAAATATACCGAAGTTTACTGTCATTCTTGAAGATTTTATTACGCTGAATCCATATTTCTATCTATTTTCCCCCCAAAAATGTTAATTATTTGCAATAAATAAATGAATAAAAAGCAGTTTTCTTGGAGATCGGCCACGTGGTCGGAAACGCTACATGATTGGCTGCAGGCCTAGGACGTCACAAGTTGGTATTCGGATGTGTTGTATGGTTAAGTTCTAAGCGTTCGTGTGTAAAGTGATAGTTAATTTGCTAGTTCTCGGCCCTTTTTGGTGTTATTAGTCATAAATTATCCTTCATACATAACCCAAACTTTCATGCTGCGGAACGTACAAATGTTAATAGTGCTATGTAAGTATAACAAAACATATATAATCTTTATTTACATAATAACTAAAATAAACTAATTAAATGAGACATCCATATAACCTGAAAAATCTGTTGAAAACATTGCTAATCATGATTTGTTGATTTTTTATATAAAATATTTTGTAACAGATAATTTATTTGAGATGTAAGTGTAATAAAATGTGATTATAGTCTGCTTAACTCAGTCGTTTTGAGGATAATATAAAATTTATGCTGATTTTGAAAAAAAATCTAAAAAAGTGTTGACAGGAAATTGTTTTTCATAAAATTAATGTTAAATGACTTTATTTCATAGGGTTTCTTTGGAATCTTATGGAGATGATGCAGCTGTGTCGTCAGTCCGGTCTGTGTCCCGAACATTAGGTGAGATGCAACTCATATGCTTTGACTATGATAGGCAACGAAAACACTGAAGAAATATTATGTTATTGGAAAGAGCCCTTGTTGTCTCGTGTTGGGTCAAATTTAAAGTTTATTACTGTGCAGGAGTTATATAAAAGGAAAACACAACCTCTTGCCAACAACACTGCAGTCCTCACAGAGTTCATTCGCGAATCAAAAAGAAGAAAAATAAATTGTGAACTTTTGAAATATCAAAATGACTAAGTATAATGATGTGAGACAGTTCTCAATGTATTATTTCATAATGAACCATTGTGAAAAATATGTTGAAAAATGCTTATAGCATAATATAATATTGTACTATTTCAAAGTAAAATAAAAAATTGCTTACTCACTTCACAGAAAAATACACACGCGGTGTCATTTTTTATCTTTCGGCTTTCTACGGGTGAGTTGAATCCACTCCTTTCTTATTTTTCAATTTCTAGGAACAGTAACAAATATTTTTCTGATGTTCTTATCGACGTAATTGTACATTGCACTCCAATAATAAGTCATTTCTTCGAAATCGCAATGAATTAGGCAAAGCCTGTTTCCTTGTGTACTATCTTGTGACGTCACAACTCCGTGCCCAGCCCGGTTTTTTTTTTGTTTAAACTTCATCGCGAAATTTGGGGTGAATTAGGACTGTCAACGGTGAAAAATCCGATATATTAAGCATAAATTGACTTAATAAACAATCTAAGACGATTTTCTAAAAGAAGTCAAATAGCCTATTGTTGTTACTCTTTTGAAATTTATTTGAAGTTTTTCTTTAATTTTAATTTGTTGTACCCAACAGGGAAAAAAATTTTTTTTGGTAGTGCTGAAAATACTACATTGGTAAATAGGAAAGAGACCTGAACTACTCATGGGTTTGAAACCAGGGTTGTGGAGTATGGAGAAACGGAATTTTACTCGGAGGAGCAGAGGAGCCGAAGTGTTCGTTCCACTGCTCCGCCATGCCACTTTTTAGTGATCTTTTAACGGTCTTTACGTTTTTAATAAAGAAAGTGGGCTTTTCTTAATTTCAGATTTTCGATTAAATGGGCAATTAGAGCCATTACTGTCGTCGTCAAAATAGTAGAACCCTGAGTTTAAAGCCTCCCTTTGACCAACGTTATTGTAAAAGGTCTCTTTGTACGCAGAATTTAATGCCATTTTATACGATTTGTAAATGAAAGATTTTAAAATCATTTTACACATGCGTTTTGGCAAAAAATTCTAAAAAGAGGCACGTTTTTTGTCTTTCTTTCATATAGCTCCACTTTGACAACTTATAGATTTCAAATTATTCAACTGGTCTGAAATTTAACAAATCACAGTGTAAAATCAATAAAACTTTTCTTTCTCCGTACACTTTTTAAAAATTCGTATTAAGTTTTGGAGCGTTGCTACATCAATGAAGCTAATAGTTTATACTTACGACTTTTAACCACTATAAGAAAAGCTTTGTAACATTCTTCTGCGCTGCGCTGTCCAAGAGTTAGTAGAGGTCCAATAATAAATTAATTTTAAAAAACGTAACAAACACAGTTGATTCAAACTTTTCAGTTGGGTTTGCACTGTAATTTGTTAAAGTTTCAGACCATTTGAAGCAATAGTTTGAAATATATGTGTTGTCAAAGTCGAGCTATAGAAAGAAGGACAAAAAATGCCTTTTTTCAGTTTTTTCATTATAAAGGCACGCATAAAATGCTTTAAAAAAATTTTCATTTACATATGACATAAAGGAATTAATTTCTGCGTAAAATGAAACATTTTATAATAACGTAGGCCATTCAGAATGGGCACAGCGAGGCTTCAAACTAAAGGCTCTACTATTTTGACAACGACAGTAGTGCGTGGCCATTGCGAAAAGTAAGTGGGGGACGGTATTTCGCTTTTGACTATAAAAAAATAAATCTGCCAGAAGAGAAGAAAAGGGAACTTGACCGGCGAGTAGCCCCTGTGAGAAAGAACACAGAAGGCAAAAGGGTACACGCAGCACCACCGGACGCTTCCCTCCAGCGCTTCTGAGGGACAAGAAACAAAATGTGAGGAAGCAGCCAAAACAGTTCCCTCTCTCACGAATAACTTAAAAAAGGTTCACTGTTGTTTGCGGTGGTCACAAGCGTTCACAACATGAGTGAGATTTTAACTTTGATAAAGCGGGACACCATGGACTTGATTAAAAATTTTGTCTATTTCGAGCAACAAAAATTTTCATAGAACGTAAAATTAGTATTATAATATATTTTTTTAAATTACAATACAAGTACAATTTTCCAATGTAAGAAACAAAAAATTATTCGTCATTGTATTTTATTATTTGGCATATTTCTTATTTAAATGTATTCTTTTAGTAAATTTCTGTCGCAGTTATAATTCACACATAAAATGTCTTTCAAAGTCTCAACGCCTGATTATTCTGATGTCCACACTTTATTTACCGTAGAAAAAACGCGTTCAGTGGCAGCATAGTTCCTGTTAAGTACAGCGCGTATTTCACACTATTGTATGGAACACTGTTTCATGATGAAATATAAGTAACCATTTGTTCGCTATTGTGCTTTTTGCTGATGCCCAAGATGTAAACTTTTCCTTATCAATATATATATATATATAGTAATGATACCTCATTAAAAAGATCATTTTCGGAAATATTACTGTATGAGAAATTTTGATTAATACGATCGAATGATTTTCGCACATTATTCCAATTAAGATATTTAATTAAATTAATTCATTTCTTATAACATCATTAAATTTGCATCCCCTTTTCTTACTCATTATGTTAAAAATCTAATAAAATAATTAAAAATCATATTATAAATTATTATAAACATATTGCTTAAAATTGCAGTCAGTAGGTACATGATTACTTGAACATATTTTATTGTTAGCTTATAAATTCAATTAATTTGAATGCTATAAAGTAACTATATTATAAAAATTATTTTAATTTCAATCCTATACTTCTTTCTAAATAATAGCAACATTTAATTGTATTATTTTCATCTGAATTTATTATTAAAGCTAAACATTATAAAATTAACAAAAATAATACAAAACTCATTACCTTGCTAAATAGCCACGTGGCAGCCGAAAACCGTATATTTCTTTGATTGAATTTATTAATACTGCAATTGAGTAGCACTCGGTGACAGTTCCAAAAAAATAAACTTAAAAATAAAATATGTTACAAATAATAATTACACTAATATAATATAAATATAATTAAATCCTAACAAAAAAAGATAAAAAAGTACCCATTATTCATATATTGTTTCGTCGCACTACACTACACTTGCACTTCACTACACTTCCTAATTCTTCCCAGAAACACGTTGCTATTGGCAGGGAATGTTTCGAAAACTTCTGCAGGAAATTGTTCCAATCCCTACAGTCCGATTTAAAAATGAAAATTTCCCAAGGTCATTTTTAAAGCAACACTGCCCAATTTTACAATGATGATCCCCTCTACTGAAATAATTTACTCCTAAAAACTTTGATGCAATATCTTCCCAGGATTGTTGGCCTGCGTACGCTTTAAAAAGAGCCCCGAGACGTAAATTTTGTCTTCGTTTTTCTAACATTTCCCACACTAATTGACGAACCTTCTCGTTTCCGTGACCAGGACACCGCCTCTGTACCATTTCCAGTGCCTCGACCTGATATTTTCCTACGGATCCCAACAAATACAGCCGTATTCTAGTACTGGACGCACAAGGGAGAGATTTGTATGCAAGTTCCCGTGTTTCACAGTTTGCTTTTTAAAATCCGCCTGACGAAATGAAGTGCCTTCCATGCTTTCCTAGTCACATGGTCTATTTGATATTCCCAACCCGTATTAGTCCTCAAGTATATACCCAAATACTTACAGTTACTTTCTTGTACTATTTCATTTCCTTCCTGTTCTTCCACCGTTCCCTAACTTATCCTGAGTTCTTTCCGAAAATCGGGACTTTTCAAAAACGTCGCGGGACAAATTGTTAAAAATCGCTACTGTACCGCCAGAAGGAAGTAAAACAAAAAGATGGGAAATAGAAACACTGAAACAAAGGTGCGTCAGAGTTTCAAAGAAGATATCAAGAAACAATAATCAAAAGAAATGAGCACTCTTGAAGGACGAAATGACTATAGCAGCCGACGAAAAAATAGGAAGAATAGCTCAAACCAATAAGAAAGGATGGATAACACAAGAACTAATATAAATGGTTGATGAAAAGTGTAAATATAAAAACGCGAAAGATGAAATTGGAAAAGAGCAATACAGACGCTTGAAGAATGAGATAGATAGGAAGTGCAAAGCAGCCAAGGCTCCAAGAGAAATGCAAAGCAGTTAAAGATTTCATGTTGAAATGAAAATAGACGCAGCTTATAGGAAAATCAAAGAACCATTCGGAGAAGGGAAAACTATTAGCAAGAATATCAGGAGGGCCGAAGGGAAAGAAATTCTGGATAAAGAAGTAAAGACAGAAAGATGGAAGGAATATCTGGATTAGTAAGTAATAGAAGAATGATGATGAGTTGGGAAACAAAATTTTAAAGTCGGAGTTTGATAGGGCGCTTATAGATATGAACAAATGTAGATCGCCAGGAATTTATAACATTCCAGCGGAGTCGATAAGATCATCGGGCGAAGAGCAATGTTATGCCTATTCACGAAACAGGAAGAATACCAGAATATTTTACTAAAAACATAGTAATAAGACTGGGGCTGATAGATGCGAACAACACAGGACTATTAGGTTAGTATCTCATGCATGCAAAATATTAACGAAAATGGTATATAGGACGATGGAACGACAAATAGAATGCGAGTTAAGAGAAGATCAGTATGGTTTTAGGAAGAATGTAGGGACAAAAGGAGCAATATTGACTTTGCAACTAATTTTAGAATACAGGATAAGTAAAAACAAGCCTACGTTCATGACATTTGTAGATCAGGAAAAGCCTTAAAAAATGAACACAGATATATTGAAGAGGACAGGAATAAAACATCGAGAAAGAAGGCTTATCATGTTGTGTTGCAAACTTGACTAAACGGCAAAATAGAAAGATGTTGTGACTATAAAAACAGAATTTAAAAAAATTAAATTATTACTTTAAAAACCAGCATTACTTCGACGCAGAACGACAAGAAACTATTATCGGACGAGTTTGGTTGTCCTTGTGCCGTTTCCTGCAGGAATGGGGAAAAATCTATTGCTTGATGCCACACCCTAAAACGCACTTGTATGTAAATTGATCGAATGTGTGCTGCTAGACACTGTGCAGAGTAATAGAGCCGATATATTTATGATCAGTGCTGAAGTTCGTTTTACAGATGGGTAATCATAAACTTTTCATTTTTCGAAAATTCTGTTTCTACAGTCACACCAACAACGAGACTGGCTGCTTAGGTATCTGATTTTACTTTTCAGTGCCGGGTATACTCAGTCATTGGGTAATTCCTATCTGTAAATATTACTTATTATTTAGTAATTATTATTAAATATAAAACTAATATAATATAAAAATATTAGTAAATAAAGCACTTAATTACTTTGATGATTTTGGGTCTTTGAATTACATATTTTATTGATATCAGGCAAAATATTTGTAGTTTGAATTCCCGTATGTGGTGGGCGTCGAGCCTGTTTCAGCAGTTTGATTTCATTGCAGCATAATAAGAAAATCCCGCTTCGCATAAATAGGCTATAGGAAACTGAAGTCAGGCAATACTAGCTTGTTTTGAAATATTGGGGGGCTCTATTGAAAACTCGCACAGAAATAATTGTATTTGTGTTTCAAATTAGTTACTGATTTTCATAGTCACTTGCATTAAATCTACCGGTTTAGCTGTCACGGAAAACGGATTCTGAGGCCAGGAATCATCCTTACTCTTTTACGGAAAATTCTGAAAAAGAGTTTAATTCAAGTATGTAGGTATTCTAAAAACACTTAAGGAACTTCATCATCTACTTTAAAATTTAATTAATTTAAACATTCATGTAGGGTAGAAAAACAATTAAAATCATTCGATTCAACTAATGAAATCCAAATTGTATTCGTAATTTCCGGAGTGGAATTTTGTAATTAATTGAAGAAATCCTCATCTTGACACATATTCCTTGTAATGATAAGTTAATTGCTCTTTGTAAAAATACCTGCCAGATATGCAAGTTTTATCAATCATGAAGGATTTGTTTAAACTTCAACAAAATATTGTCCTGAATTATTTCGTGCCTTCAAGAAGACCAATAACTCACTTCGAAGTTCAAAAAGTCTTGATATTGCTTACCCTCTGGATAAATATCTCACTTCAGTGTGTAATAAAAATGCTTTGTGTTCTCTACCATTTTCATCACACAAAATTTTATTCAATCGGCATTGAAGTGGTTTTGATTTTACGTAGTTTATCTCTTCTTTCATAACATTTTTTAAATTTGTGGAAATTTTTCTCACCAATATTTTTCTCAACGCAATTTCAGATCCTCATCCGCTAAACTTCGTTTGTTTTGCTGCATTGTGAGACAATTAATGTCATAACATCAGTGAAAGTTAACACCTTTTAATGGATCCTTATGAAATACGTAAATTAGGTGAAA
>JAEMUL010000201.1:0-11463 GCA_034510155.1 Eucriotettix oculatus | reverse complement strand
ATACATTAATTTAATTTATAAAAACATTCACAACTTTTCTATGTTGTTGTTATTGTGGAATTCAGGCCTAAAAATGGTCTGATGCAACCCTCCATGTTAACCTATCTTGTGCAAGCCTTTTCATTTCCATATAACTATCACAACCCACGTCCCCCCCAATCTCCTTAGCGTATTCTATCCTTGGCCTCCCTCTTCTCTTCTTAGCCCGCACAATTCCCTCTAATGCTAATTTTACAAGACCCTCGTGCCTTAAAACGTGGCCTATTCATCTATCCATTCTCTTATTCAACGTCCTCCATATTGTTTAGAACTTCCTCGTTTGTGATTCTATCCACCCATCCGATTTTCAACATTCGTCTATAGCACCACATTCCAAGCCTTCTATTCTTTTCTTTTCCGGAAATCCTACTGTCCACGTTTCGCACCCATATAACGCCACGAATATTTTAGCAACGATTTCCTAATAATAAAAATTACATTACCCGTAAGTAATTCCTCTTTGTCGCGAAACCCTTCCTTGCCTGTGCTGTCCTATCTTTATGTCTACTATACTTCTACCATCCCTAGTTATTACACTTCCCAAGTAGCAGAATTCCTTAACTTCCGTCAAAATTTCCCTTCTTAATTCAACACCCTTTGTTATTCCACTATTTCGCTAACTACACTCCATTACCTTGGTTTACCCTCTATTAATCGTCATATTGAATTCTTTTCTCCAGGACTCCGTTCATGCCATTTATTATGTTTTCCAAGTATTCTTCTGATTCCCCTAATACTACATTATCGTCGGCAAAGCGTAAGGTTTTTATTTCTTCTCCTTGCAGTATGATTCTTCTTCCATGTTCCGTTTTTATTCCATACGAGTATGGGCGGCAGATAGCATCCTTGTCTTACACCTTTCTTGATTACGGCTTTCTTTTCTTGATCTTCTATTCTAATTACTGCTGCCTGTCTTCTGTAGAGGTTATGCATAAGCCTCCTTTCCAGTGTTCTTCAAAATCCTTAATAGTGTGTTCTAGTTCACGTTATCAAACGCTTTTTCTAAATCTACAAATGCCATAAACGTAGACCGGTTCTTTCTTATCCAGTCTTCTAAAATTTGTCGTAAAGTTAATATTCCTTCTGTTGTTCCTACATTCTTCCTAAAACCATTTCACGTTGCATTCTCCTATATACTATTTTACTTTATAATATAAGTATATATAAGTACACTTAATCCTTGTAAGACGTCATCAGTTTCGTTTGCAAAACCAGGATATCTAATTAAAGAAATTGAAATTATTTTAATAAATATGATGAAATCGAACCAACATCATGGCTGCATAATAACAATGAATCTTGAAGAGAACGCCGTTAATAGAAGTCAGAGTGACGGAAAGTCGGCTAGATCGACTCAATATGGAGTTTAGTGTATAAATTAGAGTAAATATACGATATCGAATAAAATATCCATCCTATATATATGTGTGTGGGTGTTAAATTATTTAATGGTCGTGAACATTTGTATGAGTAAAAATAAAAAAGCTGAATTAAACTTAGAACAATTTGAGATTTGAAGAGTAGCAGGCAGTTTCGGATTTAGACTTGTGAGGCCCTTAA
The DNA here is from genome assembly GCA_034510155.1 of Eucriotettix oculatus. Lineage (NCBI taxonomy): Eukaryota > Metazoa > Arthropoda > Insecta > Orthoptera > Tetrigidae > Eucriotettix > Eucriotettix oculatus. The sequence continues at coordinate 9,864 of JAEMUL010000201.1, read as the reverse complement.
CTAGTTGAAATCCAGTTATTCTATGTTGGTGACAAAGTTTATTTTCTGATGCCTAAAAGATTAAACTGAGTAAAACGTAGTAGTAAGATGATAGTAAAACAAAAAATCTTTAACTATAAATCAGTTTTAAGTATAACTTAATAAGGACAACTCTGGTAAAAGATTTTTTAAGTTATTTACAAAGAAATTATATGTAATTCTTGAAACGTGTTAAAGGAGTTATGGCATGATATTAAACTGAAAATTTGGATCCAACGTGTAAATATGTGTTAATTAATTAATTGTAATTAAATCAATAATAGCTTCAAATCAAGTTAAAATAAAATAGAAAGTCTGTAATAAAATCATATGTTGATTCTTTTAATTTTTATTTCAGGTCAGTGTTAAAACTTTTAATTACTCAGACAATTTTTTAAAATTTTGTTGACAAAGATCTTGTTATCGTTTGATAAATTACATCTTTCTGTTAACCTTATGTATGTTTTCAAAATCTTAACTGCTAATTATAATCCTATTGATTTTATTCTCAAACAAGCTGGGTGTCCGGTTTTGCTGGGTAATTCATTTAAATTAGCCGGCTACATTATTATATTCGACTGTAACTTCTTTGTCGAATAAATTAAGAGCGAGAGAGTCATATTTTAGAAAATTGACCATTTCACGCCACTACTTTATGAGAACTAAATTTAACTATAACCATCGCGATGACTAAAGACGAGTAAAGAAATCGCCTCCTACCTAAATTAAACACAGAAACTTAAAAAACAAGTTTGAAAAACAAGGGGAGACGCTATCAATCTCACAAACCGCGAAAAAGTTTTATTCGATGCAAATATCTACCGTTTATGTACCTTTTAAATTTTCCCCAGGGGTGGTAATAGTGTCCTTGCTTGCTTACTGGTCGCAAGGAACACGTGTAAAAAATTTCCTCAAAATTTCTCCACTGTTTTGATTTGTATGCGGGACATTCATACACTGAGTCAATTATATTTATGAATTAATTGAACAAGCTCTTCGTGAAATAGTGTATATTTATTTATTATTTATATATATATATATATACGATGAATAAAATTGAGTGTGTGAAATCTTAGTCTTGATATAACATACTGCACTGCAACTTATAAAACATTTTGCATTTTTAAAACTATTTTTAAAAATTTCGTTACCTTTGATTATATGACTGTTATACTTACTATATTTTTTTTTCACGAATGTCGCACCGGATAAGTGACTTTTAGTTCCAAAAAAAATTCATCTCCAGCACCCGAGTAGCATTCCTATATCACTGAAACTGATAAAACATTTTTCATTATTATTAACGTATTAAAAATATCATTACTTCAATAAAATGCTATCTAAATTTAAGCATTTTGCCACGCATAATAACAATTTAATTATCTTGTTTGATATGCCGAGAGCATAATCTATTCTGTTGCAAGTTCTATATGTAGGACTTTTCTTGGACTGGAAGACGTAAGGAATAAAATCTTTGAAAGATCGTCAGAAAACCAAACACCCTTCAGATCCCCATTAATCGCCAACATCCTTAGAGTAAAGAATCAGTATCGAAGAATATGGCGAGCAACACGTGTTCCTCATGCTGAATTAGCTTACAATCAGGTCACTAAGGATCTCAAGCAGGTGCTCAAGGATGAACGAGACATGTCATATCAACAAACTAAATACGAAGGATGGATCTCTTTGCCAAAATATCAAAGCCCCTCACAAAAGAGTGGAATGTATTCCTCCTCATAAACAATGAGGTCATTTGTACACCACCATGAAGGAGAAAGCTGATCCGTTTTCAGATATACTTTCCATGCAGTTCACACCGAACACTAATCACCACCCAGCAGAAGAACAAAGCATCATTAATTCTGTGAATAATGACTTAATTACTGAAATCCTTATCTCGGAAAGATATTTTGCAGTCGACACAAATATACCATTCAGTTCTACGCACAACTCATATTCCTCACAAATGGATGCACGCCTGCATTAGAATAATCCACAAACCAAATAAGAAGAAGGACGATCCAAGCAGTTACAGACCCATCAGCCTTCTCCCAGTCTTCTCCAAAATTTTCGAAAGACTAATACTACAAAAAAATCATGGAACATATGTCTCACCTCATTCCTGATTCACAGTTTGGATTTCGATTCCGTTATTCATGTCCTCAGCATTTCCACCGTGTAATCGACACTATCTTGGAAAGTTTTGAACAAAAGTAGGTCTGTCTAGGAGCATACTTAGACACACAAAAAGCGTTTGAAAAAGTGTATTATCAACATCTCTTGAGTAAAATAAGGAACAATCTTCCGGACACCTACTATAGGTTAATAAAATCTTATTTCAGTGGATGAACGTTCTCCGTTAAATACTAAATTTATGTCTCTGCTTCTAAACGAGTACAATCAGGTGGGCCTCAGGGCAGCGTGATTGTCTTTATCTGATATATTCTCATGACATCCCGCTACCTGACCAGTCAACAGTAACATTTTATGCAGATGACCTTGCCATTCTCCAAGTGAATCATTTAACAGCTGCACACAGTAAACCTCAAGAAAATGATACTAAATGAAAATTTGGAGCAATAAATGGAGAATGAATATCAATCCTCGAAAATTAACAGTAGTTCCTTTCTCTCTAAGACAACAAATTTACAACCAGAATCTACAACTCGATAACCAGAACTATAGTTAGATATTAAGGACTTCACTTCGATCAGCACCTAATAGGGACAGCTCATATCAAATATCTCGTTGGAAAGATAAGACAAAGAATCCGCCAATTCAAGCCTCTTCTGCAGGAAAAATCTCCTTTATCTCTGAAAACAAAAATACTTCTATATTTATCGCTAATAAATCCAATTTGGTACTATTCTTGTGGACTGTGGGTGACTGCTGCAGAAAGTCACATCAGACGTATACAGGTGACTCAAAACAGAGTTATGCTACTTATGACTGGAGCACCCTGGTACGTCAGAAACTCAACTCTTCACAACCATTTGGGAATACCTACGGTCCAAGAAACGATCCGACAAATGGAATTTTTTGTCATGGAAACCCCAACATTTCATCAATTGAGGAAACTCCAGTCGTCCATTCACAAAATAGAAGGCTGAAGCGGAAGAGACTTCATGATTCAATTGGCTAAAGTAGGGGGGAAAATGTAATCACAGTAAACAAGAACTAGTTTAGGGCACTTTGTGAACTGTACCGGAGGCAAATTTAATATCAATTAAACTTTTGTGTTTGTGAACAAAATTGTACAGTCCTAGGAATGGTGACTCATGTCCCCTACATTGAATCTGTAAAGCAAAAATAGTTTAGTATTCTACCGAGTCGCATTCAGGACGAAAGCGGGAATGGTCAAGGTCACGTCAGGGAGAAACCTCGCAGATGATGGCAAATTTTTGCCCTGGATGATTGTTGAACAGATGGTGCAAAGTCTGCCTGTAATGTATTGTTGAGCAGATGAAGCAGAGTCTGCCTGAACTATTGTGGAAGAGTTGGTGCAGGGAGGCTGCCTGATATAGGAGCAGAGACGAAGCAGTGGCAGAAGAAGCAACATGTATAAAATTTAGTTTTCTCCACACATGGAGAAGAGAGATTCACTTAGTGGTAGTACAGAAAATAAATAGATAACATTTGATGCGGATTTAATCTGAAGAAGACGTGATACGCTAGAGGATATTAATAAGAAGAGGAGCAGCCGGCGTACGAATAGGAACGAAGAACGACGTCACCATTTGGTAACGGCATTTTTACCTGTTTTTTTCCTTGAAAACATTTCTCGTTTTTCGCGATTGTTTTCTATCTCATTAATATCGTTTTTCGTCGCGTTCCCGTGAGCAGCCGTTTGGGAGCTGCATAGATTATTTTTGCTTTACCAACATAGCCAAATTGATAATACATTTTATTCGTAAATTTATTTTTACTGAAACTTTTAGTTTGATTTATATTATTCTTTTGTAAATAATTTTATATTTTATTACCAGTTTCGATCTCATCGTCATGATTAATTTTATTATATCAAAGTTAACTATTTGTTCTTTTATGATTTCCTTATTATTGTAAATATATTGTCGGTGTAAAAAATAGTAACACAACATATGATAAAAAGTTAAATTAAATTTATAAGAAAAGAAACCTTCTCTGAGCTAAACGCTAAAATACACCAAACTTTCATGGAAACCGGATGAATTGTGAAGGAACGTACAAGGGACAAACGTGAAATCCCAGAGCAGATGATTGACGTGGGACAATTTTTGTTCTGAAAGGGAGGATCAACAAAAGATCAATAGAAAAATTTTCTGCGGTGATCACTTCTAAACACCAAAATCTTAAGGTAATCGAATGAATGATGCGTAAGACAAACATTATAAGTAGCAGTGTGTTTGGACATTCCTTTATATAATGCAAGGAAATCGCCTCTAATTTATATAGATTAATTAATCTTAATTACATTCCTAACAAAGCACAAAATTGTCCGTCGATAAACTATGAATAATAATTTCATTGTATTACAATATTATAATTATTTGCCTACAAAACTCAGAATGTAACTAAGGAAATAAAAATATCTCCGTAATTTTTACAACTGCTAATTTTTGTCATATTTTTTTAAAAATAATACATATTCATTTTTTTATTACATCATGTTGTTTATAAGATTAGTTGTATGGACCAGACTAAACAAAGTTTCTTAACTAGAATTAACAAATATAAAGCTAATGTAAAATGTCCATCTTATAAACATTCTTTTATTACCAAAAATCGTTTGTAACTCTATAATTTCTTTAAGTTTGGCAATTCTGTTCTTCAAGGTAATAAAGTGAATTCTTAAAATATAGGTTAATCTTTGAAATGCTATATAATAAGTCTAACGAATTTTCTAGAAATGTAATACTGGGTACCTCACATTTGAGTACTTTTAATGACGGTTTATTAAATAATCTTTTAAATTATTTGTTTCTATTTGTTTATATTCTTTGAAATGTGTCACATTATTTAATTCTGTCTCTAAAATTGACAAATATAACTACGATTATTAAAGTACTAGGTGTTTCCCGATTAACGGCACGCATAAATTCCTCTCGGGTTCACAACCTGCTCAAAGAGATTATCAGTGGCTCTGAAGAAGATGGCAGAGCCAGCTATTGAAACGTCATTGATAATCTCTTTGACACGGTTTCAAAACCCAGAGAAATTTATAGATAGATAGATTTATTACGTTGCAATGGGCTGAGCCCATACATCATTACGATTAATCGAAACGTTTGCTCACTTAAAAATATTTTTTATATTTATCTTTTTTGGTGATCCATATTTAATTGTTATTTATAATGAATTTTCTCAAATGAATATATTTCCTACGTGCGTAATACTGGTTTCAGTTTCAATAATTCAAATATTATTTGTGCAATTACTCGAGGACCTTCCTCTTTGACTCTTGCGTTTATAGTTCAACGCCGTTTCATCGACTTGAACTATAAAGCCTGGTCCTCCCAATTTATTACTCGTAAAATCAGTAAATTCAGATACAATACAAAAGAAGTTTATTTGAAAGTTCTGATTGAAAAGTTGTGGGATTTTTAAAATTTTATTTTTTACAGTCCGGAGGGAAATTTTGTCGTTTGAAGCCTTTGGGGGAGAAATTATGGCGTTTAATCCATTTATAATTTATTTGTTTCAGAAACACGTTATAAATGGACAGAAGTCGTGCTCCTGACGGCGGATGGGGATGGGTTTTAATGTTTGGCATCGGCATTATGATAGTGAGTGTTTAACATTTAAAATAATTATTATTTGTTTATCAATTTTCTGCTCTTAAAAATACTGGCAAAATGGCTGTTTTACTGAGCTGTATTTAAAATAATATTTTGCAATAATATAAGATTGCGTTTGTTTAACTTGTTTAATAGTGTGCGTAAAATCAATTTTAGGAAAAATGAAATCAATATATATGAAATGAGTAAAAATTTTACACCGGGAAGTAAAAGGTATTTTAGTCTTGTAAATGATATAGTGGCTTCATTATTTTAAATTATTTAATAAAATTACTTGTGCCTTAGGATATGATATAATAAACAATCACTTTAAGCTTTCTCCTCCCTTCCATGTCCTGATCAATTGTCCTTCCTTCTACCTCGTTGAACAACTCTGAACCTCTACCTCCTCGCCCTCTCAACGTCTATAACCATTCTCCAACCTGCCACCTCTCCTTCTCAACATCTTGCACCACTTTGCCTATGTTTTCGGCTTCTGGCCTCCCAGATTAACTCATATGTCCTTCTCCAAATGGAAAACGCTATCCCACGTGATGTTTGTTCCGCCAGTCCTCATGAGTCCTTCATCCAGCGCGGGAAATTTTCCATGAAACAGGGAACAGTGACAACCTGGCGCCGGGAAAAACCACTTCTTACCTCCCTGTCGCCGAGCCATTATGTTCGTGCTCAACCTTTAGATCATTCAAAAATTCGAATAAAATTAGGGAGGGGTCCTACTGCGCTACAGTCTGGTTCGCGCAGCCACGCTTTCTGATTAGGGATAACTTTAAAGTTAAAATTGACGTGGTTCTACGCCATTTTCAGGGATGGATATTTTACTTGGGCACCATCTTTTTGAAACTCCAGAGAGGACAGCTTGTCAGCAGATATCGTTTTATAGTTAATGTTGACAAAGTTTTGGGAGGAAAGGCTGTGGACCCGCAATACATCTAAACTCCAACCGAAGAAGTCAATACTACATACCTGTTTAAAAACCATCTATACGTCATGAATTAAACAATAGGGTGGTTAGTTTCTGTTTAACAACAGTTCACAAAAGTAATGAAAATTCCCATCAATAGAACTTAAAAAAAACAATCAATTTACTGAATATGTATTGAATTTAAGAAGAGATTATCCTTCCAGCGGGTCCCAAAAACAAAAGTTTTTAAAGAAATTTAAACCTTACAATTTAATGAAACACAAATTGTGTAAGCAAATTACCAAATATTTAGTAATCTGGTAACCATACCCCAACTTTGCCTAATCTGCCGACATCCTAGTTAAAGAAGCCATTCTAGCAAGTCAAAGGTATAACAGAAGACCGCAAACTTGAAAAATATAATATAATTGTTACATCCTGTTGTTGTTTTCAGTCTTTCGACTGGCCTGCTGCTATTCCTATTCTCTGCATCTGATTTTCGGCATTCCTATATAGAACCACATTTCAAAAGCATCTATTCCATTACTGTCTGAAATTATTACCACCCACGTAACGATCCATATGACGTCATAACCTTACGAACATTTTAACGACGATTTTAGCCATAAGTATATTCCTCTTTTTTGCAAAAGCCAGTCTTTCCTGTACTATCCTACTCTTTATGTCTTACTATACTTCTACCATACCCAGTTATTATGCTGCCCAAGTAGCAGAATTCCTCAACTTCATTCAAACTATCCCTTCCTAATCTAACATCCTCTGTTATTTCACTATTTCCCATCATATTATTTTCCTCTACATTAATCTTCCTTTTGTACTCTTTCTCCAGGACCACGTTCATGCCATTTATTATGGTTTCTGACTCCCCGTCAAATTGCAATATAATCAGTAAACCAAGGTTTTTTTTATTTCTTCTCCTTGCAATATGATTCCTTTTCCATATTCCGTTTCAACTTTCTTCATCGCCTGTTCAATATATAAGTTAAAAAGCATGGGCGACAGACTGTATCCTAGTCTTACTGCTTTCTTGATTTTTGATTTTTTTCCTGCCCTTCAATTATAATTACTGCCGACTACCTTGTGAAGATGTTATGGATAACACTTCTTTCTTGATATTTTATTCCTGTCACCTTCAAATTCCTTCGCAGTGTGTTCCAGTTTACATTATCAAAGGCTATCTCTAAATCTAAAAAAACCACGAACGTAAGCCTGTTTTTTCTTATCCTGTCTTCTAAAATTAGACGCAGAGTAAATATTGCTTCTCTGGTCTCTACATTCTTTCTAAAACCAATCAAATATTTTCCTAACTCGCATTTTATTTTATGTTTCATCTTCCTATATATTATTTTACTTAATATATTTTTCACATTTGCTATACTAAACAAATTGTCCTGTGTTATTCGCCTCTGTCACTCATAGTCCTCTACGGTATATGGATAATTATGTCGTTACTAAAATCTTATGGTATTCTTCCTGCGTTTATAGATTTCGCAAACTATCCTGAACAGCCATGATATTGCTTCTTCGCCCGATGATCTTATCAACTCCGCTGGAATGTTATCAATTCCTGCTCAGATCTGTCAAACTCCGACCTTAAAATTTTGTCCCCGAACTCTTTATCAACCACCTCCTCCTCTTCTCGTATTACTGACTGATCTAGATTTCCATCGTGAAACAGATCTTCTAGGTATTCCTTACATCTTTCCACATTTTCTTCTTTCTCTAGAATTGCTTCCCTTTTGCTCTCCTGGTGTACTTGCAATATATTTCTTCTCCATGAATTTTTCTTTCATTTCCCTATAAGATGCGTCTATTTATTCTTTCATCATGACATGAACAAGCGCTTTGCATTTCTGTTAGAGCCAAGCGTCTTTGGCTGCTTTGCACTTCCTGTCTATCTCATTCTTCAGGCGTTTGTTCTGCATTTTAACATTTTCATCTCTTGAGTTTTTATATTTACGCCTTTCATCAATCATTTTTATTTTATTGTGTTATCCCTGCTTTCGTATTGGTCTGAACTATTCTTCCTATTTTTTGTCGACTGCTCTAGTATTTTCTTCTTCAAGAATGCAGCTAGATTCTGTACCATAAAACCTTAAGGAATTCAAAGGTCTCAAATTCGTCCAACCACCAAACAACATCTCATAGAACCCAGAAGAATTAAAGCATTATTAATAACAAAAGTTGACACAAAATTGTACTTGGGGGGGGGGGGGGCAGGTAGTCATAATAATTTGGCCACTCATTGTTTAGTTGAAGAGTAAATGGTTTGGGCAGCTCCAGTAACTTTCGGGCGCTCAACTGCCCGTGTTGATATATATCTGATTGTCAAGATTAAAATATTAACGGTATGAAAATTAAATGTAACTTTGGATTGTAACTCAATTGGGTATTTCAGTAAGGTCGTGATCCACACAATAAGCATAATGCCACATCTGAAGACCTGCAGTGATGGCAAAGCGGAAGCGAGCCGGACTGCAGATTTGCAGACTCGGGTTCGAGTCCCAGCCGACGCAACCATTTTTATTTGTTTAATTTATTTACATTGTTTGCCTTTAGTTTCTAGTATTTTCTGTTTCTAGAATGTTCTGTTTCTAGAATATTCCATGTATGTATAAATAGGACTGGATTCCAAATCGGAATCAGTCTGAAGCAGTACGAGCTTTGTACTGCACTTCGCCGTTGATTAAACGCCTATAACCTCTACGTGTGTGTGTTATTGAATCTCACGATCCCTACGAAACGTGACAATATTTTAAGAGCTATAAAATTTATATAAGATTTACCTTAGCTCCATTCCTTTATTTAAATATTATTAATTGAAAATATTAAAAAACGTCATTTTTATACATTTATTCAAATTCAAACCACACAACTTAACAATTGCTAAATTTTCGTTTACAAATTTCCTTGTCTTTTTACTTTTTACTGTCATTATTCAATACAGTCTCGTATTTCTACTTAAAGCTCAATTTTAAATTTTCATTTACTTTCTTTCTCTTATATCATGGGCTTCATCTGAACTGATTGAGGCCCGCGAGATGTAGAGGAAAAACGTTGTGTTACAATATAATAATTTACCTTATATAAAGTCTGTATGTGGCCAGTAATTTAACGTGCCGTTTATTTTTCTTAGCTTTTTCTTTC
>JAEMUL010000200.1:0-11478 GCA_034510155.1 Eucriotettix oculatus | reverse complement strand
TGTTGCGAAGTGGCGCCTCTCCGTATGCATCCAGACCTTTAAATTCATTTCCACCGTCCCGCACCCACATTGGTTAACTAATGGGATTAAAGTTTCATGTAAACACAAAAGGAAACTGTACTTGATAATAAGGGATAATCCTAATCATCATATGAGTGACCATTATAAGAAATACTGTAAAATATTGAACAAGGTCATAAAAGCTGCAAAATGTGTGCATATTAAGAAATCAGTAGACAATTCTGTTAATAAGATTAAAACTATTTGGAAAATAATTAAAAAAGAAACAAATAAAGAAAATAAAGAACTGACACAGCCACAGTTAGGTAAATTCAAAACAGATGAATGTACAAATAAATTTAATGATCACTTTTTAACCATTGCAAAGAAAATCGGGATGAATACAAATAAATCAATGGAAAATGCCTTACAACTTTTGAAAGAAAACTATCCAGTCCAGGAAAGTAATTTGAACTTTTCTTTGACATCTCCAACCGAAATTAAAAAAATAATAAACACTCTAAAAAATAAACATTCATCAGGGCATGATGGTATCTCAAGCATAATACTCAAACAAATAACAGGTAGCATTAGTTCAGTAATTAGTTACATTTGTAATCATTCACTTCTTTCTGGAGTCTTCCCAGATAAGCTCAAATGTGCTTTAGTCACTCCACTGTACAAACAAGGGAATAAAGAAGATATATCAAATTATCGCCCCATATCACTGTTGCCAGTATTATCAAAATTTTTTGAAAGAGTAGTATACAACAGAGTTATAAAACATCTGAACAAACATAATTTACTCACCGATTCACAGTTTGGGTTTAGAAAAGGATATTCAACCGAGAAAGCGATCTTTACTCTTTTAGACGACATAGTAGAAGAATTAAAAAAATCACCCATTAGGTATATTCTGTGACTTAAGTAAAGCTTTTGATTGTGTAGACCATAGTATATTGCTAGAAAAACTGAGGTACTATGGAATAACAGGAACTTCATTTTCTTGGTTTAATTCATACTTACAAAATAGAATGCAAAGAGTAGTATTAAAAGACTCGTGCACAGGTGAAATACATAAATCAGATTGGGGAATTATTAAAACTGGGGTCCCACAGGGATCAGTATTAGGGCCATTATTATTCTTTATATATATAAATGATCTTCCTAATACCATACATTCAACTTCTAAAGCTATCCTCTTTGCAGATGATACTAGTGTAATAGTAAAAAGTAACAAAGACACATAGAAGAGGCAAGTAACAATAATTTAACTAACCTGCTAACATGGTTTAATGCGAACGGACTAACAAATAACTGTGACAAAACACATTTCATGCAATTTCACACACTCAACACAACTTTACAATCTATAACACTTAAATACGACAGCAAAAATGTAAATGAAACTTCCTCTGTTAAATTCTTAGGTCTCTTAGTAAATAATAAATTAAATTGGACTGATCAGATTAATCAATTACTTAAGAAACTCAGCTCAGCTACATATGCTGTCAGAGCAATGTCCACCTTCAGTGATTTAAAAACAAGAAAATTAGTATACTTTGCATATTTTCATTCTATTTTATCATATGGTATTATATTTTGGGGCAACTCAGTAGGCATAGATAAGATTTTTATTAGTCAAAAACGTGTTATTAGAGCAATATGTCAGGTTTCCTCACGAACTTCTTGCAGAACTCTGTTCAAAAAGTTAGGCATTTTCACTTTGACGTGCCAATACATTTATTCATTGATGTTATTTGTAATCACAAATAGGCACTTATTTTTGAATAATACTGATATTCATCCCTTCAATACAAGGAACAAAAATAATCTGTATAAAAAATGTAAAACATTGTCAATTGCACAGAAAGGTGTGCATTATTCAGGGATATCCATCTTCAACAGACTGCCGCACAGAATTAAACAGTTGTCCGATAATCAAGGTAAATTTAAGACTGAATTATGCTCATTTTTGCTTAGCCACTCCTTCTATTCAATAAAGGAATTTATAGAAGAATCGGAGAAGAGTAATTAATTAATTAGTTTATAATACAAAAATTTGTTATAAGTATATTTATCTTTTATACAATAAAATAATGTAATAAATGTACACCCTGACCCATTCCACATCCTTGAAGCTTAGCTTCTTTACAGGATCTACGGAATATGATTATTATTATTATTCGTCTGACCCGCACGCGCGGCCCGCTCTAGTGTCACTTGCCTTACGTTCCATTGAATTCAAATCTATGTTGTTGTTTATGGTATTTTATTTTGTGAAACTATTTTAATGGATTACTTTACATTCATGAATAATATATAACAAGGCTGAATAAGAAGTTCTCGGGATTTCACCCGTTATGTCATTTATAACATATATAACAAATGCAAATTTCTGTATTGAAGTATGAAATATTTTCTCAAATAATTTTATTAAATGAATTGAGTTACATGTATAATTGAAGAAAACGCGGCTAACGTCATTACTTAATGTGACAATGTGTTCACGTACATGGACAATGAGTTGGAATTACAATAAAGATATCGTATAAATAAACATGCCCGTTTATCCAATCATTCTTGCCTTTTTTACTGTGATAAATATATTTTTCAAGTTGAGCTATCACAAGTGTATACGACGGGCCATTTTATTAGTTTCACTTATTAAGACGTAACTAATAAGTTTAGAACATCAATGACATTGATGATGAAAGCTATAGGAAGAATTAGAATCGGCTGGCGTGTCTGTTTCAGTTTCCTTCGGAGGAACTGCAGGACTGTTTCTCGGAGCGTCGCTCTTGAGTGGAGTGGAGCTGTTGTATTACTGCAGCTTCCGGCTGCTGTTCTACTGGAAAGAAGTGCGCACCAAGACCTCGCCATCTCCTCCACGCAGTGTCTGGCTGCCATAGTCTTGCAAATGAAGACCTATAATTACGATGCACTTGGAAACATCTCAGGGTGTCTTGCAAGGGAGTCCCAAATTACTAACGAACGCTTAGTTCACTATAGCATGTAATGAACAGCAATTGCATCCCCATTAAACTTAAAAGGAATATCATTTATTAGCAGTATTCACTCCTACATTAAATTTATTTAAACACACCTCTTCATCAGCATGTTTTTTCTTTTGATTAAAAAAATCGTTTCTGACCTTACTCCCATTTTTTATTGTCACTTCGGTGAATGAACATTTTAAATTGAGGTTCTAAGATTTTCGTTTACTGAATTAGTTTTTTAAATAATTTAGCATTTTTGTTGCTAAAGAATTTTATTTTAATTTAATTTTATGTCACATCAACCAGGATTTTTTGGTGACCACAGAGATTAAATTAATATATACAGAGAGAAAAACTATTGACATTATTAAATCAAATAAGGTTTACATTTTGCTTTGGTGAAATTTTGTCGTGTATGTTGAACACTTTTAGAAATCCTAATAGTCTTTTGATTAACTCTTCGGAAGATGTGATGTCGTTTGGTCCATATGATCCTAGTCAATATCTTCTCTGAGAGTTGTAGAAAATGATGTGGTCCATGATTATGTGAATGTTGGAAGAGTTGTATTGGGGTGGATGTTCTCTGAGGAAAAGATAGCTGTGAGAAATATTAGCTAATAACTTTTTAAGTATAAGCATAAGTGGGGATGGGAGAGTTTATTTTACTTATTATCATTAATAATTATTGAGCTCCACAATTTGGTAACAATTTGATTTATAACTCTTAACAGATCAATTAAGGATAGGATTTTAAATAGAAAAGAAAAGATTAAATTTAAAATTATGAATTTAATAAAATTAAAATATTTAACAACAACATTGAATTAAATTATACAAATTATAAAATAGAAGTTACCAATAATAATAAACTTATATTGATACTATAAAATCAGGTCCCCTGTGGGATGAACCGACGAGAATCAATGTAGTTTTATGGCAATAGGTCTGGAAATGTGAACCCTATTTTACCAAAATTAATGATACCCGCGAAGCTCTGCTGCTGTATTTTCTCGTCTGCTTTGGCTGCTCTGTGATGACGGTTGGATGCATCTGCTGTTTAACCCTCGTTGGCTGCATCAGGGTTGATATCGTTGTCTGGCGGACAACCTGGGCAAAATTTGGCGGAGACTCCTACCCAAAATTAGCGGAGGCTCAATTTTCTCGGTTCGGTGGCTAGCAATTTACTGTCATAGATCAACTCGTGCCGGCCTCTCAACATTTTTGTTCGATTTAGTTGTCTCTCCGCCTCAAAATCACTTAACACGTCACATCGCTAGGAGGTTTAATGCCCTCATACTTAATTCCAGAAACCAATCGGCTGCAATTCCCAATACAATCCATTGGCTTACACTTCAAAAATTGCAACTAATAGGAAATTTTTCAGATGCCGGGCGCAAACAAGTGTATGTTTCATAATAGTTCTATTTCCGTTGAAATTCCCAATTATTCACGCATCTTCCGACTTTCGGAGGCAATCCCTTCCGAATAAGAGACGGATGACCCTGCGAATTGAAAGGGTCCTTTTATTTTATTGTGAGAAACGGGTCGTCCTTTTGTCCCAAAGAATTTCCGGGGAAAGCGAGGCCACACACAGTCAAAAATGTTTCACAGAACTCGAGACCTACCTCGCGCACGTTTAATACATTACAAACTTTTGTATCCCTAGGTATTTTTAAGGTGAAAAATTATTTGCAACATTAGGAAGATTCGCTACAAATAATTTTTAAAAGCATTAAGTATATGATATACAGAATAACCAGGAACGAACAAACCCTGTGAATGAGCAGCAGACGCCCAATAAAACCTCTGCTAAGAAACACTTTACTAATACAAAACATAGAAAAGGAACACAACGATGTTAATAAAAGTTCTCTAAAATTATAAATGAAATAGTACTTATAATTAGACTCAGTAATTGGTATGACTGGCAAATAACTGTTGATTTGACGATGACATCCTCAGGCATTGACCAATCAAAAACAAAATGATTGGATTCTATCTGCTCGGAACCCAATACAGCTACGACGGCTAATTTCTTTCAAGGCCGCATTGGTCGCGATATTAAAATCACAGTGAGAATAAAAAATTCTTTGTTTATAACATTTAGCAAAACCTTACAGGCTGCTTCTCTGCATATTCGCAGCTCCAACTTAGAGATTTGTCGTGCTACCAAATTTCCACTGGTCGGCAGCTTTTTGAATGTGCCAAATTACTATCCTCCTATCCAGCGTTTCATGAGAGGGAGCTTAGTCCGGGTTATATGAAGTCCCTTCATGACAATGCTCGGCCACATACTGCAACGACAACAGACGATCTTGCAGTGTTTTCGATGCTCTCATGAAACGTTGCTACGAGGACAGCATTTTGGTACAGGAAACGAGATGCAGACCAGCGTAGAGAATTGGCTGAAAGCACAGGCGGCTTGGCCTCTTTGACGAGGGCACTGGAAAGTATACCACGTGAAAGACGAAGCGTTGACTATGTAGAGAGGTACCTGCAATGTAGATAAATTTTGAAAATGAAACAATTTTGCTTTTCGCTGTGCCTTAATTTTGTGTGCGATCAGACTCTGACAAAAAATTGCCCTTATTTTTTATCCATCGACGAACATTGAAATTGCTTCACTCCAAATATTTAAGTTTATGTGTTGATTCACTGGGGATGGGGAAGAGGGCGATTTAATTTTGGTGTTAACCACACACTTTTGTCTAGCGCTTTATATTTAAAAGAACATCTGTATTTTTATGTTATTCGATATTTTATCTCTAGCTCTATGTAAACAGTTAATTAGCTGTAGTGTAGAATTATGTGTTCAAATTTAGTATACGATTTACGATAAGTTCACTGATTTGTATTGTTACGGTCAATGTAACAATCTTAAATTTGATGCTAAGTTCATGTTTATCGGTAACACCCACGAGGAAATCGTGCACTCGTATCGTGCTTCCGGATATTTAAACCATCCTTTCTCGGTCACACACATCCGATTACAACTTACCACAGTAAATTTTCCAAATGCCACGTTCTTAAGAGATTTATCAAAACCACATGACCGTCTGTGGTGGGTTTCTTCTGCATGGTTACAATAGTTGACTTACGGTTTCCTCGAAAAGGTGACACTTTAGGTGTTTCAATGTCCATTGCCTTACAAAAAATATTACATGTTACTGTACTGTGGTTTCCATAACTGTATTCATTTGTTTAATCATTTTCAGTATTTTTATGCCGTCAATAATTTTCCTTTATTAAATTTATTATTTTCCCTGATCTATTCTTATACACATAATCTTGTTAGTCTTATACCCTTATACACATCAAATTTTTGTCCTTTTAGTCACTTTAGATGCCGTTCATAAAGTCCAGAGTTTCTATTTTTCGTTGCATGTTAAATGTCCTGCAGCAGCACTTTCCAATCTTCCGTTATGTCTGTAGTTCTTGTTATATTTGTCTGCATGCTATTCTGCATATCAATCTGCTGCCAACAATTCTCTTTCTGGACATCTTTGTGTACCTTTCATTACGTTCTCCACATCGTACAATTCATTGTCCTAAATTCCGCTTCGTCAGTGAAATGTCTACTTTGTTCAGTTCTACGTACACATAATTCTCCTTAACATCTCATTACATTCCAATTAAAATGAGTTGCACGTTGAATTTTTCTGGTACTCGTAGTCCATCGAGACTCACCATTATAGCAAATGTTTACCTTAAACTGTTCTATCACACATAATTTCTAATTTAAAGTACTCTTCCTCAAACTGCGCATTGAGGTTTATGCAATTTACTTGTATATAAACGCAGTGAAAAATTTTTACTTTTAGTTTCCCAGAGCAAGTACTCTTTCTCTTCCTACATGTCTACAAACTTCCTGATCTCTACCTAAATCAGAAATATCTCAGTTCTGTTCTAAGTTCCATAAATAATTTTATTTATATCTCCATAACTTATCCCAATTATATTTCTTCGTATCTACTCATTTCCATTAACCACATTTCATAATTAATCTCTTGGTCACTTCCGTTGATTCCATTCCCTACTTCAACGAAATTTCCATCAAGGTTTCCAAATTATTTTGATTATTTTTATAAGTCAATCTCTTTTTATAATAATATTTATTTGTATCTATTGCATTTCAGTAATCCCACTTCAAATTTTATCTCTCGGTCACTTATTTGACCCACGTTTGTGTCAAAAAAAATTTCTCTTGTGGCCTCTACGCATATTTATGTCTCAGGTAACGCTTCTTTGTGTTTTCAATAACTATTCCTAACAATTCCCAACTATTCCCATGACAGTGGCTAGCAGTATTTCGTAAGTTCTGTAACAAGTTGGAAACGTCTTGAGGTTGGGTAAACATAAATAATATTTAGGAACATTTTTTGAATTTTATTGTAGTCTTCTTTCACATTGAGAGTAGATATTTGCCTATACTACACAGCCCAAAACGTAATATTCTGTTATGCATTACATGAATCCCCTGATTTGCAAACTTTTTATATTTGATAGTTACATGTTCAAAACATTACCCTTTCGCGGACAACATGCAGACATGCCCCTATTTATGAACGTAAAATTGAGTGCATATGCAGTTCTGTCCGCGAAAGAGTTAATATTTATAATAAGAATCAGTCATCCAATTTATAGGATGGATGGGAGGATATATATATCTGGAGGACATTGTCCTCGCAATGCGTTCCAGTTTGGGGTCCTCAGCTATCTCCAGAGCAGCAAACAGCAGAGGTCGCAGAGGCAGGAACGTGATTGCCTTGTTTTGTAACAGTAAGAGTTAATTACGAAATACTTGAGGGCAGAAGTCAAATAAGTGTTGTTTTTCACTATAGCTGCTATCATGATCCTTCCTTTTTTGTGCTTCTAAATGGTGTGAAGAATGCAGGACAAGCGAAGGAAGCGCGTAACTTACTCTGATGACATCTGACTGTCATCTACTCGTAATATGCAGACACAAAATAAGCATGACATAACTAACTTAATTAAAGTTATGTATGTCAGATATCTATTTATAAACTTTCTTTTTACGATAATATCCGCGATCGTAAATACTAGTTTTATTTTAAGCAAGACTGTTTCAGTCTTCCACTCTCACTCTCTCTCTCTTTAAAGAAAAGATATGAGATATGTGTGTTTGCTGGTGTTCTTCATTCTTCAGAAAGCCGGTTTTTGGAGCGTTAAATTTGCAAAAACGAATCATAAATACACAAGAAATATTTACTTCAGGGAAACTTCTTGAGGTATTGAAGTGAATTAACTCATGTAACGTAGTTCTCACAATTTTCACAGTTTTTAAGTCAACAAATAAACATAACATACCACACCTATGAATATGACGCCGTAGTACGTCATTAAACGGACCTGAGTCATTTTGCGGTATAAAGAAAGAGACTCTCTTCCACATGGATTTAAGAATGGATGCTTTAATAAAAAATTACTAGTAGCGGAATAAAGATACAAGAAGGGCGCTGCGGGAGTTTTCTCGCAGGCGCTTCAGCCCAGAGTGACTGCGGGGCTTACCTGATTATGTCGGGGATGCCTCGCACTCTCACTGGGTACTTTTTTTTTATCAAAGTTCTCATATGCCGAGACACCTTCACCTATTTTAGGAGGTATATGTACTGGGGTCAAAGACCTTGGGCATATGGCAAGAGTTGTCCGCTGATCCCATTGGATCAGTCGGCCAACTGCCTCCTGAAACTGGTGGAGACACGGAGAAGGGAATGCTGCGTCCCCACAGCAGACTCGTCTCCCGTCATTCGGAAGGGCGTGAGAATAGTACCGAATGCCCGACCTACCTGATGCAGGTTTTCTAGGGTTCTCCCTGCATCTCTTTAGGTGAAACACCGGGTAGGATCCTTAAACCATAGCCCGGGGGCCCTAGTTAACCTCTGGATTCATTGCTCTTACTTCCGCAATACACACCCTTTTCAATTCCCTTACCTATTGCTATTATCGATGGCTTACTGAAAGGGGCACCGTTCTCGTTATTCGCCGATTAGGGTTTGGGGGTGTTCCGGTCTGTCAGCTGGTCTATAGACGTATTCACGGCTTCGATCATCGAAGATGGACGTTAATGTTAGGTTCCGAAGTAGACACGATGGGTCGTGAGAGAGGGTATGTATCGGTTTCAACGTCCGAGTACATTCCGGTAATAGTGATGTTGCCTTAGAGTGTGGTTTTGGTTCGTGGGCTTGCAATAGATACACAATTTCGGATCTTGGTTGCTAATTCCAGTTTGAGTGTATGTTTTAGGGAAGTGTAGTAGGTCAAGGTAAATGTATGCTCGTGATGTTCGCAAAGTGGCTCATCATTGTTCGTAGGCTCTGGTGTGCTGCGGAGTAGCGATTGAACGTTTCTGTTGTCGTTCAGGACCATTGAGTGGGTATGTGCGGTTGAACCCGTCTGTTTCGGGGGGTTAAGGCATGTCCAGTTTGTTTGATATACGCACTTAGAGATGTTCATGCGTAGGTTGGAGGAGTTCCAGTACGTAGACTTATGTATGTACGTAGTATTTCAGAGTCGATGGTCGATCGACAGTCCTGTGTAGAATCCGTGTCGCATTTGACGGTTACGTTTAATGTTAAGGCAGGTATGCACAATGGATCGGTAAGGGGGTTCAGTTAGATCGGAGGTACTCCTCTTTGTGAGGTAGTTAGTAACTGTAGGGTTATGGAGTACGGTCGTCGATGAATGTTGTTTTATCAATCCGGTACATGCCATGGATTATAGAGTGAATTATGTTGGGTTTGTGGTTGTTTAGGTTCACTTACCACATAATATTAGGGTCAGTTGAAGTAGTTTAAGTTGGCATGTAATGTTTGTGTAGTTATGGTTATCGCGACTCATCCGGGATCAGGTTCAGGGTTAAGGTAAAACTCGTAGTACCATGAGTTAGAGGCTTAGAATGTTCATCGGAAAGTAGGTTGCTTTCATTAGTTGCAAGACCGTTCATCGTCACAGATTGTTTTGTCTTTGATGCAAGGGTAGTAGTATTGTGGTTATGTTACCCCACACGTGGGTATGAGTCGGAAACAATCGTTTAAAGTTGTTGCAAGGTAGTCCATGTTAGTTAGATATCTGACTACGTTAGTTAGAAGAACGAGTTTTTCCAGTTTACATGAATCTGTAACCGACGTCGAAGAGTGACAGTTTGTATGCACTAGGACGCGCTACAGAAAAGTAAGTAAGTAACCTTTGGTTGATGTTTTCATTAGCATTAAAAAGTCAAGAAATGTTTGATGTAGTAGGAGTTACCGTTGGGTAAAATTATGTGGTTTACGTGTTATGTTTTAAGAGTTATCGTACGTGTAACTGAAGTAGTAACGTAGTGAGTCAGGTCATGTAAGAGTTTTAAGCAGTTAAAGTAGTAGTAAGAGTTAGTTGTGATGTCACGCAGGAAAATCTTACTGTTGATTGATGATGTTCCAAGTGGTACGTTGTGCATAGAGAGAGACGCAGAGATGTTTTAGCCTTAGGCTCTTCCCTGCTTAGAGGTTGCTCTAATGTGATTTGTGGCCATGTGGTCTCGTCGAGATCTAAGGGTGACCTTCCTGGGTACCTAACCGGTGTTTGCTATTTCGGTTAGGTTTGTGGTACCCGGGGTAGTAGTCCCGTAGTGAATGCGCGGATCCGGTTCGTTAAGTTTTCCCTTGTTTCGTAAGCTTTAAGCTTGTGGAGTTTAGATCTTAGTACGTACGACCTGTTTTTGATACGTCCACGACAGGTTGAAATGGAGGCAGGTTTCATCCTGTTATGAGAAGAGGGAAAGTTGTGCGTTGACGCGATAATACGTTCATCTCCGACCGTCGGTTATACAGTGGATCGGTTGTTGAGGAGTAATTGAGTTTGGTACTTGCACGTTGAATTTCGATTAGATTAACAGTCTACTGTTATGTGCTGACCAGGTAGATCGTATACGATGTTAGCGACGGTTTGTGTCTCATGTTTCGATAGATGAGGTGTAGTAATTTTGCAGTTCGATAAGGGTGAGTTATTGTAGATTACGAGTTACCACGGCTTTCACGTTGCCTCGTCCTTAGGTGCTAAACCGTCAGTAGAGTGCTTCCGTATTGGTTTTCGTGGGTCTAAGTAGGATGTATGTTGAGAGTCAAAATAAACCCAGTTACTTAGACTTGCCCTCCGAGGTAATTGGTGTTGTTGAGTTTAGTTGGGAGGAGTCTTAGGTTTTGCTAAGGCAGATAGGTTGTGGACGGTGTGGTTACCGCCGATGTTTCCGTATACGTTTAGTAATCGTAGTGGTTGACACTGTATGGCCCGTTTAGTACTCGTTACCGTTAAGTCGCCGTTGAGTTGATGAAATAATTCGTTAGTATGAGAGGACTGGTTTAACAGGTACAGCGCGATTGTTGAGCTTATTGAAGGTTATGTTTGTGTAACGTTAGTTTTAGTTCAGCAATAAGCACGCGCCAAGGATAACGAACCTCTGATGTTATAGTTGACTGTTTCA